>JAEQML010080130.1:0-11714 GCA_016904865.1 Pissodes strobi | reverse complement strand
GATACAAAATTATTATTGTTTGAAATCCTATTTGAAAAAAGAGTCTAGAGTCACTTAATTGAAATTCAGTATTTTTTTATCTTACTGGATAGGTATATCAAAATTGTGTGGCTTCCTTCCAAAACTCACAACGCGTTCGGTAATAGAAATATATAACATCAGATCCATGGCTCAGAATGAAAAACTGTACGAGCTTGAAGAGGAATTAAGTAAAATCAAATGGGACATCGTAGGACTATCAGAAGTTAAAAAAAGAGGAGAAACGTGTGTAGAACTAGATTCAGGAAACCGCCTCTCTTATGAAGGAAAAGAGAATGAAACATACGGAGGAATCGGGTTCCTAATCAAAAAGGACATTAAACAAAATGTAGTCAAGTATAAGAGTATATCATGCAGGGACAACAGGGAAGCAAGAATAAAACCAATTCAAGCCAACAACCACACATGAAGAAGAAGAAATCTACCAATTCTACTAGGACATCACGACGGCAATAGAAGATAAAAATATAAAACCAACAGTTATTATGGGAGACTTCAACGCAAAAATCGGAAGGAAAACGGAATAATCAGAGAATAAAATAGCAGATCATGGACTTGGAGCGAGAAATCTTAGAGGTGAAAAACTAATGAACTATTTAGAACAACAAAACCTTCATGCAATAAATACATATTTTAATAAAGGACCAAATCGAAAATTGACATGGATTTCCCCAAATGGAGAGACAAAAAATGAAATAAACTACTTCTTTGCCAAAACAAGGAAATCTTTGAAGACGTAACTGCACTTAATAAATTCTCAACCGGTAGCGACCACCGTATACTAAGAGCCAAAATAGCAACAAACAAACTTGAGAAATAGAAAACAATAAAAAAACCAACGGCAATCGACCACAACAAAATAAGACAAAACGCGGATGATTATAGACGGATTCTAAGAAATAACCATAAACATCAATCAGAAACGGAACAGCTAGATATTAATAAAATCAATAAAGAAATAAAAGAAAAACTGTTAGAAGCAGGAATGAAAAGTGCCAAAAAACGAGAGCAAAAGAAAATAGACTAAATAATGAGACAATCAAATTGATGAACAATAGGCGAACACTAATAAGCGAAAATAAATGAAACACAGTAGACTACGTAGAACTGAATAAACTTATTAGAAGAAAACCAAGAGAAGACCTAAGGAAACATAAAGAAAATGAATCGAGAGAATAAAAATTGTTACCCGAAATAGAAATCTGTTTTTTTTTTCTTCTCGAGTATGTACAATAATATACATTCCATTTAAACTTACCATATTTATTGTTTGATTTGCAATTTTTATGCGTTTGCTTCACCAAAAATTTTCCAAAATATACCTAGCAGGTTGAAGATGTGCAGCACTAAATTTACATTATTAATAATGCAAATCGTAGCACTAAAATAACAAAGCGATATTCGTGAGGGCGTCCCTTGCATTCTCATGAAATGTCAGAAATGGTGGCATTATTAATTATTGAGTAACATTAAGTTTTATTTGCAATTCTGTGAAGAAGTGTAGCATGCAAATGTTACTGAATACAATATTGCGATTTTCCGCTTTCACTGGCTGATTCTCTCGCTACCTTACTTCTCGCGACCTTACTCCAGGTATTCGAACCTGCTTGACAGGTACGGAACATCTGTTCAATGCGCCACTTGACAAAGGTGGTATATATTCGTTGGTGAGAAAATTGATAGCCTTTCTCGCCTGAACACTCAAGGCGAGCAGGCCGTTTTCCGTATTGGAATTAATCTTTACTATTTTTGACCTTCAGGTCTAATTACCGCCTGTTTGTGTTGCTGCAGTATTAAGCAAATTTAGTAGGGTGCCTATTTTCTAAGTTATCGGCCATATCGTCTATAAACGTTGTGTGATCAACTAGTGCGGTGACCCTTTTTTAAAGATGGCTAAAGTTATTTATCATTTAACTAGGGTCCTCCTGTAGGACAGAATTCCTTTTATGGGACAGAATTTCTTCTGTGAGGTAATACTTCCTTTTTCGATGCTGACCTAGCCAATCCCGATGTCAGTTAGCTGTACCGAGGTTTTTTTTGTCAGGGTGACGCAACCACATGATGGACTCGCACTTCATAGGAAGCGCCTGTATTTACAACTCGACCAGATTCACATAAAATCAATTTTTATTTATTTAAAGACCTTAATTCTCGATCTGTCGTGATATATAATTTTAATTAATGATTTATAATTAACGACCATAGGTCATTTGTCTTAACTAATGGTCGGTATAAGCAATTATTTATTTAAATTATTTATGGCCACAAAGATGGGGGTGGTAATTAACTTTATAATTAACCACTTCAATTAGTGTGTGAATTGAAACATGAATTCTAGGTATTATGTACTTTAATAATGCAAGAATTAATTTGCATTAAATATGATAAATATATACAATGACTTCTAACTACTTTCAAGCATTCGTCCTTTCACACATAAAACTAAATAGGTACTGTATATACGATTAACTATTATTAAATGTCTAACAAAACTTCTTGATTATTTAAATCTAACATCAACTAGATAACTCCTTTCTTTAATGAATTTAATTAACGTTATTTTTCAACTAACTGTTTCTGTTCACACAAAATACCTTGTATTTTTCGTCTTCTTCGATTCTCTCACTTAACGTCGCCAGGGATATAAATAGGACTTCGAACAGTTGATTCGAATTTAGAGTGCAGGAATAGATTTGTCTGCCACAAATTTCCAACCGCCATTTTACCTTCTTCTATCTTCATCAGGAGAGACGCTACCAGCTGTATTGTCTCGAAAAAATGCACTAAAACGCCCGAAAGAGTTCTTTATTCAAGCTTGGATAAAAAGAATAGAGTACAACAAATATTTTCTAAATATCTGTGCAACCAAATGAGAAAAATTACCCTACATCTATTATGCTAGCCCGTCAAGCTAAATATAATATTGCTTATTCGTTTAGATACCTGCATGGTTGTCGTATGACCCTAGCCTTTTATCGGACTGTTCCAGGCAAAATTGAGAGTTATGTAGTCCTATACGTAACTTGGTTTTCTTGGGCTGTTTAATAGTATCGATCGATGGACATTTTCACTAGCTTAGCACATCATCAATCGATAGTCGTACTGTATTCCGACCATTGCTATCGAGGAGACCTTCAAAGTTACAAGTATTTATAGCAGTGCATTTCAAAACATTCAATAGTTCTCTTACCTTCCCGAAAAAATCAGGTTCTCGATGATAATATACATTAAAAACAGTCTTATGGATGTTAGAAATATTGATTTCGGAGTTTGTCGGCTATTTTCCTCAATTTGCTTCAATATGTGTATTTCTGATATGGTAAGCTTAGTTTGGCACTTGTTGGTTGCCTAACTTTGAGGGGTACCCTTAGAATGTTGCCAAGTGTATAGGTTTCTCTAGGGATCCTCGTGCGATTTTGATTGGTTTGCGGACGAAGCCAACAAGAAACAACATAATTTATTGTTTTTTTTTGTGTGGATTATCTTGACTTGACCTCGTTCTTTTTCTTGGTAAACCCTCCTAAGAGGAGGTAGTGCGTAAAAAAAAGTTTAAGATTTTTTTCTCATGGTGTAAATCGCTAAAGTAGCTTTCTAACGGTTCTCAGAGGGAATGGATCTACTGCACAATACTGCTATATAGAAAGTGTTATTCTTGAATCATGTTCAAAAGATATTAATTCATGCACTATCATCGAACATAAGATAACTTGGACCTCGAACATGCATAGCAAAACTTTATTATATACATTAGTTTTATAAGATGTAATATTTTTGGGACATGAAGCATATTGAATAGTAATTCATGATACCGTCCTCGGTATTATGTTGCAGTCAATCACTCGTAGCCGATTCATTTGTCTTTATGGGAACTCGTATTATATAATAAGATATAGGTTGTATAATGGCTGTATTGGTTGTATATAATTCTTAATAAATTTCTTTTCAACTTGAATTTTTGATTACAAGAACTTTTAAAGTACTACAGATGCTTAGTGAATGATTTGATATTAATTGCCTAACGGGGCAAGCTCTGATCTTGCCTAGGGTTTTATGTTTTAAAAAGGAAAATAAAGTAAAACATGATAATATATTGTTTGGTTTTCATTAGGGATTTTATTATGCCAATTACCTATAGGGTGATAATGATATTGGCTATATGGCCTTCGCCATTTTATCAAGGATGGGATAAATGACTATGGGTGTCTTATCATTATTTTTAAATACTCTTTGTCTGAAGAATGTTCAAAAAGAGAAGGCTGCCTAAAATTGCAGTAAGAGAGTGCTTACTTAGAGCTTGTTCTCGGTTTACTTTTCTTTTAATTTGGAGCGAGTAAAGTAGCTACCGGTCAGTCAGTCCAGTTGGTTGTCTTAATTTGGTATCGACTGTAGCCAGAGTTACTGAATGTGCAGGTGGACACTACCTAAAATGCCACTGAGAGTTTATGAGTCCCAAGGCGCCTAGAAGCCGATGGTCAGGATGCCCGTGGTGTCATCAGTGACAAGACAAGTGTAGTTTAAGTTGGGCTGGGAGTGGTACCATGTACACAAAATGCTTGTGAGCTTTCCACATAATGTTAATGGCGTTTTTTTAGTATTTACAGCGTTGTATTAGATTGCGTGTTTTATTTCTTTCTGCGTTGTATTAATACAAGTATTTTTGAACTGTGTAGGTGCAAGCTACCAATGCTAATTTAAATACGTATACCTCTGGTAGGGATACCATTTACTAGTGTGTATCGATTAATGCTCATAGTTTTTTCATATTATATTTCCCTATTTTTTGCATTTTTTGTCTGTTTTGTACAAAACATGCATTTTTCCCAATAATAGAGCATTTATTGCATTTTACGGCCAAATAAAGACCCTGTCCGTCCATTTTCGATTGCTTGTTTATTGCACGGCACGTGTTTATTAGTTTATTTTATTACATTACAATGGGGGCGACTGAGGTATTTTACTACTTCATAGAATTACCCAGGATAAACCCACACTATAGGGTATTCCCAGTAAAAGCAATTAATATTTCAAACAGAATCCGATAGTTCAAAGAGGTGGCAATTTTTAATATCTTTAATATCGTCTACTTGAAACGTTCTTGTGTGCCTCGTTTTGTAAAGTGAATTGTGTCTGTGTCTGTCTGTCCAGTGTTTGTTAAAATGCCGAAAACTAACTTCCATATGTCGTGGATAAAGAGCTATCGGGAGTTCACTTGGGATGGCACCAATTTGTTTTGTCCAGCTTGATCGAAATTTGTGAGTATAAACCATATTTTCACATTTATTTTTTTTCCCAGTCTATAGTAAATAAAGAAAGATATATGTTTTTTGGTATAATGGAAAATTTTAGCTTTTATAAATTACGTATTCAAGCACATTATTGGTAGTTAATGTTAACAATTTTTATAAAAATTTTCTACTCAATTATTTTATAGTAAAAAAGAAAGATATTATGTTTTTTGGTATAAGGAGATTGCTGCTTTTATAAATTACGTATTCAAGCAAATTATTGGTAGCTAAAGTTAACAATTTTAATGTATTTACAAAAGTTTTCTACTCAAATATTTTATTTGGTAGAAGTAGGAAAGATTTTTTCAAATTCGATTTTTTAACGAATGTAAACCCAAATTAATTATTGCTTTTTTGGATTTTACAGATTCATGCAGATAAAAAATTTATTGTGGATCAGCATGTCAAATCAGCAAAACACCAGCTCAACGTGCGAAAATTGGAACAAGGGGAACCCTCCCAGCAAACAATACAACATTGTCTTGAAGAAAAACCAAAAAACAGCGAACAAGCCCAGTTCATTGAGGACTTATGTAAGACCTTCATTGGAGCCAATAGGTATACCACTTAAAAAACTGAGCAACCCCAATTTACGTTCATTTTTGACAAAATATTGTAAATTTAACATACCGGACGAGTCAACTGTACGTAAAGGTAGTGTTGATGTCAACTGCAAAGAATAGTTTGTTAATTTACGAATTGTATGTTGTGCAAGTTGCTATTATCTGAATATATCAATGGTATTGTTGAATTATTGTATTATTATTTTTTTTTATAATCGCAAATAATATTTTGTCACTGTAAGATTTTTATGTTTTAGATTTTATTTTATGTAATTTGCTATGTAAGTATCAATGTGTAATTATTAGGAATTTTTTTTGTTTCACTTATATTTATTTAAAAAAGTCTGTGGTATAGGTAAAAAATTAGAGGATTTCTGAAGAACGGGTTTAATTATAACGAAATTGTTCTGGCTTTATTTAAAATAACATTAATGTTCATAATTTTTCATATAATAAAAAATACATATTTGCATTTTTTGTTCATTTCGATGCATATATTCTGAAAATTTTATGCATTTAAATGCGCATATATTGGGGTTTTTCGCTTGCATTTTTTCCGCTCTTTAGTATTAACTGATTCACTGAGGTCTATTTATGGACAACTGCGGTCACGTATACCATGGTAGACGTGCACAAGGTTTAATAGCACTAGGTATTTTACTGATGACTTAATTACTAGTATGATGTGACGATAGAGACCTATTAATTTGTTGAAATTGATTTTTATCTTTCGTAATAATTTGTTATGTTATATTGTTACTTCCCATATGATCTAGTTTTATATTTGTGAACATATATCAGTTTATTATTTGTTTTTAATTCAGCTCTTTTACATTTTTTTATAGTTATATCATTTTGTCATATTGAAAGAAACATGGCAACACTTGAACGTCAAACCTAACGAGCATCCAATAAACTTAAACCTGCGCGAACGTTACCTTCTTTTTTTCCTCTGAGATACCTCAACCAAACAAAGTGTAGTTGATAGACCTTTGATTTTTGAGTCACTCTTAAGGATTCTCAAGACCGAGAACCTTCTAGTTTGGGTCTGCGGATTTAGGTATTTCAAACTAGGGGCGCCCTGGTCAAAACTAAATAATTGACCAACTCTCACGCCGACGAGCAGTCGGAGCACATGTTGCGCTGACAGCATCCTTAATTTAAAAGGGTTTTACGCGCAGCAGCAGAACTTAAACTTACCTCTTTCGTGTATTGCTTGTTTGGTGCCTGTTTCGTAATATCGTAATTGGGATTTGGCACTATTTTGGTCCAGGTCAGTTTTTAACGCGTGACTATTTTGTGACTCCACGTGAATGGCTACTAGTCTTTCTTTAATTATTGTTCCCGCAGCGGTTCTGTCTCATCGATCTTTCTGAGGCGGCAGCCTAGCTGACTTTAGCGTATTAGGGCAGATTTTGAGAAAATATAGATTTCTGGTGCTTTATTTTCTTTGCCTATATTTCTTGCGAATTTGTCCATATTTAGGGTTATAAACCAATCTTTCTGTTCACCTATCTATTTATTACATTTATTTTCTTCTAGCATTAGTCTTCCAAAAGTGAAGAATTTCTAAGTATAATTAAATTGAATTAATAATCAGTGTTAGTCATTTTATCGTTCTGACTTTTGCGTGATTTAACTTCTGGTTTTGGCGCTTATATTTCCAGCATTCTGAACAGAATGCTGCATATTAAATTATAAAGTCACTGCTGTTATAAGTGATTTCAATTTATCTTGTACTTAAATAATTCTACATACTATCTCGTTGAGTTTTTATTAATATTTCGTATTATATGAGATGAATAATATTTTAGTATCCTTATTTTTAATTCATTATGAATGTATTTATAATTGGTATTTTCACTTTGATTTTTTCTACATCTTTGTTAGTACGGCAAATGCTTCAAAAGTTAATTTATTAAAAACACACTGAACAAATTGTTATTTTAGGCCAAATCAAGGGCACATATCTCCATTAAAACTGTAAACTCACTTTGTTACACGCAACCGTTAATCTACCAATATAGTTCATTATTAATAGGCTATTCCGGATCCATACCTATTTGTAGTTTATAAGCGCCACATGATTTCAAATTCACGAAATTGCAGCCATTGACTCAGGTAAATTACATTCCAATCGGAATAATTTGAAAACTATTCATGCATAATATAGGCCCATTGAAAGGGGCGATTTAATATTAGTGAGCTATTTCAATTTTAATTTTTGGTAGAGTCAATGATTTTTTTATAATACATTTTAAAAAAATCACTCCAGTGCCAATTTGCTAAATAGAATAATTTTACCTATTAATTTTTATTCCAGATTGCTTATTATTAAATACGTGAAACAAATAAATTAAAGATGAATAACTATATTTAAATCGAACTAAAAGAATGACTTCTGTCTGCTGGATCTAGGATGATGACTCGTAGACTGAACGAACTTAAATGGCTTTCGAAAATTGAATTAAATTAATATAGGCACATAATATACAAAATATTTATAGGTGTCAACTGCAAATAGTGCCTGATGGGAAAAAGTATCGGAAAATATTAATAAAGTAGTAAAAGTTGTTCCAAAAATGATAATACTTAATTTTTTCAATAAAATTTGTTTCATTTTATTACAATTATTGTTGTAATGGATAAGTATATACCCTGTATATCGACGGTATATTGTAACTGTTAAATATTATTATAACACATTTTATAAACTGCATACTGTTGCACACATAGCAAAACACGCTGACCTGATTAGGGTGATATTTGGTAATGTAACGTGACTGGGTTTAATTAAGATAATTTGATACCATTATTGTAAGACGAAACATTATACAATCAATATACATAGGTAAGTAAGCTTAAAACTATTATTGAGGCCTCGGATGAACGAACCTGACTCAATCTATTAACTCAAGGAACCACACTATGGCAACCCCTAGGTTGAGTTATTACATGGCGACCCTGCCAGTCCCTCATACGTGGTAAACGTAAAGTATCAGGTAGTCAAGGCAACTAATCCACAGAGGCCCTATGAACTAGCAAGATGGCTAGGAGAAGAAGGCAAAAGAAGAAAATTCGCTTTTAGGTTTTGGCGAATATAAGAGGATGTGAAAATAGAAATGGAAGTTATGCATGGACAATTGAACATTGAAAAACAATAATGTGAATGCGAAAAAAAATCAATACATGACAATAGTTAATTAGAAATTTAGGTATTTAGGTATTTATAGGCTATAAAATTTAATGTTAAAAGGGGCTAAGTTAGTTACATATTTTTCTTTATATAAGTATATATCGGGGTAGCTTTTTAAGTATGACAATTATATTATCACATTATCTGCATACGTATATTTTCTTAGCAAGGCACTATCGTTCTATTACAAATATATAACATATAACCATTTTATTTATTCACACTTAATACTCAATCAAATATTGGCAGTAAAAGTATTATTTATCAAATCCAATCGCTGGGACAGTGCCCAGCCGATTATTTCTGAAAAGATCAAACATTTCTGTAAATCAGTAGACCAATCGTATTTAAGTAGATGCACCAATTATAGTTTAACTGAAATTCTAAAATCACACAATGCGTTTAAAAATCAAATATATAGGTAGTTAATCTCAAAATACTTTTTTTATTAGCTTTCCGTTATGGGAAGTATAAGTAAGTGCCAATAATATAACACTCGCAAAAATTATTCAAGTATGATAAATCTTACAATTTTGTACATTTATATTGACATAGATTATTTAAATATCGCAGCATATACATTATCATAAGTTGTAAAGTATATAATAAAATGAAACGGAGTTAAATTCTTTTAAATAAGGAGTATCCATATAGTATTGAAGTAATCGGAATTTCGTAATTATTCTACTAACAAAGGTTATTACTTATTAATAATTTGTACCTGCTAAAGCGCATAATTACATCGAGATTGCAAAATTCGGTATATTATTATGCCAGCATATGCGTCAAAAATAAGTATTAAACGACGCGGCGTAAAGACAGTATAGCAAAATATTGGTGTAATGGAACTCAAGTAATTGGAGTTGAATTAAATTGAGCGGTATATTATTAATTACCGATAGGATGGAATATGATTCTTTTCCATATAAATGAAATAACTTTAATGCATTATCATATTATTATAATATATATAAATATTATGAAATATTAGATATAAATTTTGAAGAATAATAGGTCAGCTAATAGAAAGACATTGCTAGTAGCTTATGCAATAATGTTTAAATAATGTAATTTATTACATTAAATTTCACTGTACACGTTATATTTCTGTACGGAGTTATTACATTAATAATTGCAGTTCCTAATTTATTCAATTAATATGACATATTTTATAGGTGAAATAAGCCTTAGGTTGTAACAATGGATTTTTGTGGCAAATAGTAACTAACTAAAAGAGAGTTAATGGAAAAACGGTATACAGATATGACAAGAAGTAATGCCAATTTCAACAACAGTTGCGAGTTGCTAAAACGCAAAAATACTTAAAACACCAAAATGAATTATTATCTCAATCACGTACTCATTCGAAATGAAAGACGGAAAATATTTTTTTAATAGGACAACGATAAAAACTAAGTTGGTAGTAAAAGGTCAAAAGTATCCCATCCTTTTAAAAATATATTTTGAAAATATTGTTACGGGTGGAAATTCTCCTATTTATAAAAGTCATTTTAGGAAGGAATATCGATTGGTCGATCATCTCTATTGTCTTTTCTCGATAAGTTCGTACCTGTCTAGGTTTCTGACAAGCAGTATTTGTATTGACATTTAAGGATTTTTAGTCGAATGTCAGTCGATAGTTTTGACGTGTTTACAGATTTGTTTCTGCTAATTGATCCAGTAGGGTGAGAGAAAACAGAAGAAAACTGTTGTTGATTTTGTAAGGCTTTTGTTTATTCATTAGCAAAAGAAAATTCCTTGGGGTGAGAGGTAGTCCTCGATAAGTATATTATTTCGTAAATGAAATAGGCTGGAAGTCCTTTGAGACTCTCGAGGGAGGGTTAGTTGCGTGTGAAGAAATTTCTAGCAACCGCCGAAATGGCAATATAGCCCGTTGATCCTTTCAAGATACCCACAAAGGCTTTGTTGAACCCCAGTTATGGGTAAGCTGTTTTAAGGTGTTTTGAATGTAGAATTTCAATTAGATTTTTGGGGCCGAGTTTTGGCATTTTTATAAATTTCATGTTATGTTGTTGTTATGGATTAATTTACGCTTTTAGGGTTTTTGGAGTTGGTTTATAGTAGCTGAATCATACAGCGGAATTCCGGTAGCTGGTTGTTGCGGGGTTCTAATTGCTGAGTTCCTGTAGGGTAGGAAGAGCCACTATTACCTGGAACTTGATTAATTTGAGCTGTTTGACATACAGAGAAGGATGATGGCCAGTTCTCGGATATAACTTTACAGGAGATTGTTCTTCAAGATAAGTTTAATTTTATACATATTATCACGTTTGGTCAGCACTATTGTGCCAGAAATATTTACTTCATTGCAGAGAATTTTAAATTTAAACAGAATTTAGTACTCAAACATTATCCTAAAACGCTTTAATATTTTCTTTAGTAAGTAATAGCACACATCATAATCCACTAGAGTATATATATATATACAGTATGTCCCCGGATGGGGTTAACAAGAGGACAAATAGACTAAAAATTGAAAGATACGAAAAAAAGTTTTTCTTGATAAAATTTTTTGCTTCCTCTAAAACTAAGAACTGCCCAAAAAATAATACCGTATATTATACAGAGCGATCACAAATTAACAATACGTGTAATTTTCCAAGAGTAAAC
>JAEQML010080122.1:0-11716 GCA_016904865.1 Pissodes strobi | reverse complement strand
AATTTTTAAATTATATCTTCAACCAGATTCGCCTGAATCCATTTTGGCACTATACTTCCCGCAGTCCAAAGGAAGTCAGCTCTGTAGCTGTACGAACAATTGACTGGAGAGACACTACAAAAAAATATATTTTTTGATTGGGTAGGAATTATTGATCAATTCAACCTCGAATTTAACCATTATATTTACGTACTGTTGTCGTGTACTTTGATTTTGCTTTTGTTGGCGCGGTTATAGAGGCAGTTGGGTTCCGGTCAGCCTCGCGGTGTTCCCCTTAATAACGAAAGGAGTTCGGAGAGAGAAGTTTCATTTAACCGTGGTAGCTCCGGGAATAAATTGAGCTACTGGCATCCCTTTACTCACGCGACTTTAGTAGGTAAAAATCCTAAGTCAGAAACTGATTGTCTGATAATCTCCGAGCTCCCTCATTCTCCGCCTTACCACTTGAGATCCGGGAGTACGGCGAGGGGTGGAGGCGATGGAAATATTGCCCCTCCGGAGGATGAGAACATACCACAGGAGATAGCCAACCAGAACTCCATGCATGTGGAGACCCCAGTTCCGGTGGAACTCCGGAACGACGCGTCCGTCGGGACGTCACTGGCTGGTCAGGGGTTGGTAGGGCAACCTACCAGCACGTCCCCTGTCCGGTCTGGAGGCGGCCGAGGGGCGCGCGACGGCGACACAACGATGTATCACACTTATCAATAAATCAACAAATCTAGATTTTTTCTATAAGAGATAATGTGTTAGACAGAGATGGGGCGATCTTTTTTGACCCGATTTCACTTATGAGAATATTTGATATCGCTATTGGACAAGTGTGATACATCATTGATTTTGGGGATCAAAGGCTTCTAAAAAATTAAATAAAAATTCATGTCCGTATTTAAAAAAAAATTAAGTTGATGATTGGGGCCCGGACACGAAACGTCATGTTTAAAATTTGATACTTCCATCTTATAAAGGAGAAAAAGTGGCAATAATAATGTTAAATGTATGATATATTATCTCTTCAAATAAAGGCAGAAAAAAATAAAAATAAAATAGCTGTTTTTCGGTTTATTACGGATATCTGAGAAAGTCTTAGTAGTCGGAATTTTTTTAATTTCTCAATGGCATATCAATGACCCTTAAATTGCGCACCTCTGCCCCCCATTTAACAGACCTCGTATCTCTTATGGTTTCCGAGCTCCTAATGGTGAGAAGTGAATTTGTTTCACCTCTAAAATGTGGTATTTTAGCTTTGATTGCATACTTTTCTATATCGATGTTGGATAGTGGTCTTTGTGGTAGGGAGTAAATATTTAGTTTTTCGAGCTGCGAATATACAAACCTAAATCCGTACGGTATGGTTTCAAATATAAACCATTTCCTTTTCATTTTAATGTAATTTCACCAACGTTATTCTTGTTATTCTTAGCATTCGAAACGGTCTTTATAGTTCTCGCTATTGCGGCTGCCCCACCAGCTAATGATCCTAGTGCAGATGTTGCAGCAAAAATGGGTATAGGAATAATTCTTGAGGTTCGAATTTTTCGTTTACCGGTAACACTTTTCATAAGCATAACATCATAACTTGCCATAAAGGAAATAATTTACTAAGTGACCTGTACCGGGTGTTTCACTATAAATGGACCCCCCCTTTAACTTTCTCAACTGACATTATAGAAAAAAACGTTCAATACAAAAAATAAAGGGGATGAAGTGAAGTGTTTTATGGCATAGCACTGTTGTATACAGGGTGTCCCATAAATGCGGGATTAAAGAAAGTTATATTTTTTAAAATGAAACACCCTATATATTATTGCATATTTGGATTGTGCGGAGAATTCTAGACATATTTCATAAATAATGTCCTATGCCTATCTGTTACTGTTTTTGAAATATTGACAGTCGAAAATCGACCATTTACCAAGTTTGACAGCCTGTAAAATCTAAACGGCTAAAGATAGAGCAAAATGGTTTGCACTTTCCTATCTTGGTTTCTCATAAGCTATCGTTTGACACCAATTTTAGATTTAACCAGGGGTTAAATTTAACCGGAATTTCTTAACCTCTGGTTAAATAAAACATTAGTGTCAAACGATAGCTTATGAAAAACCAAAATAGGAAAGTGCAAACCATTTTGCTCTATCGTTAGCCGTTTAGATTTTACAGCCTGTCAAACTTGTTAAATGGTCGATTTTCAACTGTCAATATTTCAAAAACAGCAACACATAGGTATAGGACAATATTTATGAAATATGTCTAGAGTTCTCGGCAAAATCCAAATATGCAATAATATATAGGGTGTTCCATTTAAAAATATATAACTTTGTTTAATCCTGCATTTATGGGACACCCTGTATACAAAAGTGCTATGCCATCAAAAAACTTCACTTCATCCCCTTTATTTTTTGTATTAAATGTTTTTTTCTAAAACGTCAATTGAGAAAGTTAAAGGGGGGTTCCATTTATAGTGAAACACCCGGTACACACCTTTAAAAAGTAAAATCCCTAATAAAAAGAAGTCAAATGTATATTCCATACCATGTTCCAATTGCCTCCATAAATATATAGGAATGACTACACAATATCTAAACAGCAGACTAAATGGACAATACACTAAAAATGCTTCAACCGCTCTACACAAACATGAAGTAGACACAAAACTCAATTTCAATTTGTAACGATTTAAATTCCTGATGTCTTTTGGAAATTTATTAAGTTGCCGGCTAGTATCGTTTAAACGCGAGTTCCACTTATTTGTTAGTAGATGTGTATTATCGGGCGCCAGAAATTCCTCAATTTTCAAAGTAACTGTCAAGTATTACCAATAAAAGCTTAAAAACTAACAAAAATTATTTGATAGACGTTGAGAACTCCAGAATCTCGTTCTTGCTGGAAATAAACGATGTTCTTAAAAACAAATTTATTATTTAAATAAATACAATTAAAATGAACAGTCTAAATCACAACTTTGTTAAACAGAGTTCTTCTAGAGTTGAAGAATTAAATCAATGTTAGATTTTAGAGAAAATAAAAAAAACAATTAAAATATCAATAGTTGAAATTAGTTAAAACTTAAAGTTTCTGATCATTAGTTATATCCATGTTTGCAAATGGAATACTTAGCTAGATTAGACGTTCAACCCTGGTTGGACACACTTCTCTTCGCCTCGTTCCTTTTTCTCCAATTGCCTGTTATTTGTTAGGTCTGTATGGGTAAGGATAACACCAGAGGACAAAAAAACGTCTTGTAGAGCTGATACGTCTAATTCTGCAATGGTACACTCGGTTGATGCTTAACTATCAATCCAAGTTCTTCGGTCAATTTCCGTGAAAATGTGCAGAAAAACTTGTTTTAGACCAGAATATTAGTTGATATCAAAAAAAGAAATGGAAAATAATGAACAGTAATTTAAACAATCTCATCAAAACAATTCAAACTCTTTCACTTGAGAATTAAAACCCGAGTATAACAAACCAACGAGTAGCGACAGCTGGGGGACCAAATTTTTCTGCGCATGCTCGAAATAGTGTGTCCATCCGTCAAACTGACTTTTGTTTTGTTGTAGAGCGTCAGTTACAATGTTTACAAATTCCGATAAGTGAGTTTTAGTTATTAATTGTGTCGTAATTTCCAAATTTTAAAACTGAATAAGTGTATAATCATGCCGGGTATTTCTTGTGCCTATCGTGCCTGTTCAACTAGGTCTGGAGATGGAAAATCTTTCTTCAAATTTGCTCTAAACATTATGACCGGTAAGTACATAGCTACTAACCCACAATATTATGGTTGTTTTTTTTTTAATTGAAATGTAAATTAGTTGTTAAATAATTGCTCTTGAAGAATAGATAAATATTGATACAGGAGTATTAATGGTGAAAAAGTGCAATTTATAAGTGAGAAACTGAATTCCAAAAGACGTTCGGTACATGTAGTGTGTATTGCTAGACTGTTCTCAGTTTCAAGTTTCTTTTTTATCCAACAACATATATATCTTCACATTCTACATTGAGCAAAAATTTTCAAAAGTAGAATAATAATGCACCGATATATGTGTTTAAAAAATAGTTTCTCTTAATTAGAGTATGTTCCTATAAAATTTGGTATGCTGTTCTCACATGAAGGGTCTATGGGCAATTTCTAGCAAAATAATTCTATTGTAAACGAACGAAATTATTCCGGCCTGTATTAGTTTGTAGAAGTTATTTGTTGTAAGGCCTGGGTTTTATGTTTAGTAGACCTGATATTTTTCATAGTAACCTAAAAAAAAGAGAACCTAACTTGACCTAACCAACGATTTCGATTCCGCGGAAAAGGAAAAATAGAAGGGCGGTTCGGTATATTTAATGTAATGAGTTTCTTGGTTAAATAAGTAGCATAACGTGTCTGTTTGAATCACAGATGTAATATCCTAGTTTGAATCATACCCTAATTTACAGTAAATCTTCCGAACAACAAATTCGGTTAATACTAAATATTTGGGAGTAATTATGCTTCTGTTTATCCATGTCTGCTACCATTCTATAAAAGCCAATGCTGCTACGTTATCTTTACCTGTCATTACCTAACTATCTAATGGATAATGGCCTGAAGTTAGAAAAATTCAATTTGGTACAAATAATCCATACCTGAAAAAGGAGTTTACTACAAACAAAGGATTAAGGATTTTTTGATAATAGACACAAAAATATCATTGTAGGTTGTCCCCCCTAAAATGAGCTATTTGGGAATTATGTATATTTAGGCATCAAGTTGGGAACAGTTATTTGCTGCCAAAAAAACTTACCTTACCCAATAATTAAAAAAAAATATTAGTATCTTCGTAAACAAAAATTCAGGTTATCGTCAAAAAAGAAATTAGCAGAATTGATATTTGATTCTGTTTCTAAAACATCGTAAGTAAATCAGCATTATTTAGTTCTTTTATGTGATAACCCAACCTCTTAAGAGATATATTTCCTTGTAAGATTTTTGTTAACTTTTAATTTGTTTCGGTTTTTTTTGTTTTATTTTATTAAACATAATATTTGTTGTGCACAAGTATTACATACATATATAAAAGGTGTTTCAATAAGAAGTGACTATTTTGTTATTTGGATACAAGGAAAAGCTAATGGAATATTTTGAACTCTAGGCCTTTATTGTAAAACTAAGACATTGGAATTCGATATGAAATATAATATATTTCAGCTAAAAAATATATTGGGTGCTGGAAATAAAAATATATTCCAGTATGCCTTCACACACAGATAAAAGTATTGCATTCTTTCAAGGATTTTGTAAATGATGTATCAGAGAAGAATAGGTAATTTGATATTCATAGACTAGTTTATATCGATAAACTCGATAAACATAATTACATCACACTTGATATTTGGAGATTCTGCTCTAGGTACTCTAGTTTTGCCAAATGTGTAGATGTCTAATTTAAATTAACTTACATTTTGATTTCAAATTGTAAAACACGCCACCTGCAGAAGTTAGCTGGCATTCCAAAACTTCAATATGTGCCTCGATGTGTTATAAATGCTTCATTTTCTGATTATAATGACAGGCTTAAAATCTCTGCCCCCCTGTATTTTAATCAAAAACTGCAGAAAGACCAAGCTTGTATTAAAAAATTTTTTTTTCGGTTTTATAAATTACAGTTATCATAAATCTAATGAGATATTTTTTTCAGTGCCAAAGTCTGGGCAGAAGCTTCTATCAGAAGTGATATACTGCGTAAACCAGTTAAACAGATGATGGCATATAGACTATGCAAAGTTCACTTTGAGGAAAAGTATTTTTCTAAGATAACGTCTGCAGGAAAGAAAGCACTTGGTACCTGATGCAATTCCTACAAAATTTGGTCAGTATCAACTACGGGCATTTGAGACAAGTCAAGATTCATCTCAGGAACCACCAAAGAAAATCAAGAACCTTCCAGGTAAATCTTTATAGCAATTATTTATTGATTATAAAAAAATTACAGTGTTAGTATTGCTTCTAATGGCACAAACTGCTACAGCTATTTTGTTTGTCTAATCATTATGACTGAATTTAGCAACAGCATTTTGAATTCCATAAATATAATAATTTTATTGGTTGGATTTATTAGTTACAAAACAGTAATTACCCTGATAGGTAGTCAAAATTCAGATATTTCACCTCATCCTATAATCACATTAATTCAATAAACAATATGTACTAGAAACACTACCTGGTTTTATGAGCCATGTACCCAACAGAAAGTAGGTACTGGTCACATAAATAGTTCCAGTTTTTATCTGAGTTGTGCTAATTGAAATTTGTCAGATACTTTATTGGGTCTAACATGATATTGTTTGACTGCAATTAAATAGCCTTATGCTTATTGCTAATACTGTATCAACAATACCTTCACTCTCATTATCACTTTCAGGTCCTAGTATTTCAAAAGGTGAAGAAACAAAATGGGTGAATTTGGATGATATTTAACCAATGAACTTAAGAATAGATAATCGTGTTCTACCTCCTCACCTTTCACCAACTATATATGCTGAAAAGCTGCAATGTCAAACAGGACTACACAATAAATCAGTATCTAAGGCCCTTGTTATCAAAATGAAGACAATGACTGATAAGGATAAACACTGCATCCTTTGTATCGATTGTAGGCACTCAACCAAATGGTGCTAAACTTCGTACTATTTTAGAAGATTGTATTTTAAATTTAAAGGATATATATTTAAAAGCGGAAGGCATATTAAGTGACATGGGCTTGAATTTTATTGATTTGACTAAATGTCTAGGAATTACACCTGAAAATACAGAGTTTTAGGTAGGAGGTGAGAATATGTTCTATATTTTTGACCCATGTCATTTAATTAAGGCCACCCGCACTAACTTAAGGCAGCACACCTTTTACTTTCAAGGTAGAAAAACGCCTTGGTCATTTATTAAATAATGTGATAAATAGCAGTTCTACAGGTGTGCATCCAAACTCACTAATTCTGACCTTAATCCCATAACTTTTGAAAAAATGAGAGTGAGTTATGCCGCTCAACTTTTGAGCCACTCAATTGCCAGTTTGGGTGCATTTCCAAATGAAGCTTTTGCAACAATTGAAATTTAGAAAAATTTAATAATTTTTTGATATCTTGAACTCCTTATCATTAAATAATTCTTATAAATTTAAGAATGTATTTGACAGATCTGATTCACAGTTAGAATTTTTAATTGAAGCTTTGGATTTTTTGCTAAATTTAAAGGTAATAAACAAAAATGGTCAGGATTATTAAAGGTTGGTCTATTACAATAAGAAGTCTTCTCAGTTTATGGCAAGCACTTTGAAACTGTGGGTATAAATATCTTAAAACCAGATTGTTTAGAAAATCCTGTCACGCAGCAGGAAGGCAATTGCATAAATCCCACATCATTACAGTTTCAAAGTGCCTTTAGAAAATTATTTGTGCAGAATTATTGCCACTAAAATCACATGAATTGTAGGGCTATGCTTTTAGCAGAGAATGTACTAGTATTGATGTAGACAAAGTTCTGTCGCATTTTAAAGCTTTTGATGCAACCAAAGGTACTTTTGGTGGTTTATCATCACCACCAGAAAGTATTTTCAACTCGCAGTTTGAGAACATATGTACAGGCGAAAAAAATTCTAATTATCTCATGAATATATTTGAAAAAGTACAATTTCTCCATCCCTGTTCAAATTTTCTCCAGTTGTTTGTATTAAAACTATTTATAAGACTAAAAATATTTTATTCTTTTAAATTTAATAATAGACATCTCAAATGTAGTAGTTCTGATAAAAAGGTATTCGGAAATTGAAAATCCTATCAAATGTATAGTTGATAAAAATTATTGCATTTTTCATTTCATAATAATTTACTCTGATTTATGGAAACTTATGTATGTATGTATGTAAATAGTAGTGTTTAAAGCTGTGTGTGTTCTCTTTAAGCAAAAGGGTATTAGCAATTTTTTTAAGCTATTTGATCTAGATATAGGATTGATAATTTGTGCTCATAGCTTTGAGTAATATTGTTCTCATATTTATTTTTGTATGGTTTATTAATAGGGTTATGTAACGGTAAATTGTTACCGTAAAGTTTAAAGCTAGTATTGTTTATATGATAGCAACCACTAATCTATTATAAGCATTATTATATTCGTTATGTCTTATTAGTATATGTAAGTATAATTATATAATAATAAATGTAATGCACAGCGACCTTTAACTATAAATAATTAAAAGCATTTGCATTACGTGGTCAGTATTGAGTCCTAGATTCTGTTAAGTTAACCGAAGTTCATATCCTTGGAAAGACTGTTCAAATTTTATCCCTTTTAATGCATCTGCTAGGATTTTTACAGAGTATATCTGTTAACAGTGTAAATAGAGTGCCAAGACGGAGGAGGATCGAACAAGGTCGGCGGGAATGAAGAGTTGGTGCTGTCTTACTTTTAAACAAGGGAGGCTGCTAATGTTAGACCATCAGTCAGTACCTAATAGTTTTTTTTTCGAGCCATTCCTTATAGAGGACATAGTCAGTCCTCCCTCCCTGGGATGGCTTAGTATTGCCTCTATGTGGTAATTTTTTATTTTTGGTATGTACCCGTATGTCTAAACTTGTTTATTAAACATTTTTAGTTCCATTTCTGCCGAAATCTACACCGCAAATTCACTTTCAATAACCTTTGATTAATAAACATTGTTAGACTAGTGAAAATTGTTGTCTTTTATTCAAATTAATAATTTAACAACATTGCCATCATAAGAGTCGGTGTAAGGGTTAAAATCCCTTAAGATAAATGGTAAATAGTACTCCTGACTTACAACTCCTCAGCGTACTGATAACAGTTAATTAATAAAGACTTTTTGTTTGTGCTGTTGCAAGTTTTAATTTTCCTCCACGACTCAAAGGTTCAAAACATTTACCCAATACTTTTGTAAATATAACATCGAAATTTAAAGAAATGGAGTACTATTAATATTAACAAGAAGTTGCTGAAACTAGTATAATAAGAAATGTCTATTTGAGAACCGCTGAAAGTGTCGTACAATATATCTTTCTCTACTACCTATCAAAAACCTCTGCTACACCTCTTCAATAACTTCCAAACCAGGCGCGTGTAAGCTCAAAGTGCTTTATTTAGGTTAAAAATTGACACAGCAACTTATTAACATGATAAATGAAATACGTGGGTTTATTTTTTTCCCAACGCACCCTCACTAAAGGAAAGTAATTATTTAAATAAAATTCCAAGAAAATATTGAGATTCCTTTATCAACAAATCGTAGAAGAAATATAAGTAATATATATTTTTATGATAAAAGCTTTCAGAAATTATTATCGACAAGGGTGACAACAAGTAGGAAACTAATTATAGAAAAGCTTTAAATTTTACTGAGTCAGATACAAATATGAAATGAGCTATTTTCCACTTCAAGTTTTTTATAGTGTAGTCACAGAGTCGCTTCCTTTCGAGCCACTTCATGGTTTGAGAGTTTGAGCAGTTTACAAATATGGTGTCCAACTGCCATCGGCTCTGCCGGAATCGGTCCCTTGAACATCAAAGGTGCCGACGCTTTATGTCGCTACTCGTTGGTTTGTTATACTCGGATTAAAACTATGATCAAAAATACAAGATTCGTCAATGAATGATTAAACTATGATCAAAAATACAGGATTCGTCAATGAATGATTAAACTATATTCAAAAATACAAGAATCGTCAATGAATCTGATACTCAAGTCTACTTCAAAAAAAATAATGATTAAATTTGTGCAAATAAGTGCAAAATAAATGAAAAGTCCCCAAAACTTTTATTTAAGAGAAAAGTTCTAAAAATAAGCAAAATACTAGTCATAAATTGACAGAAAAATATCATTACTTCAAAATTGCAAATTAATAATTAATTATGCAAATTCTTCCCAAGTCAAATTTATGTATAAAGAAACTATATGTGCTAAAATCATAATACAAAACTGATTCACATTTCACCAAATGTTAGATTGTTCTCCGATCTCTCATCAAGGTGTGCATTACGAGCCACAAGCAAAAATAAACAGCAAATTTAGTTACAAGTTCAGCAAGGAGCTAGTCTTATAAAGAGAAAAAATATAAATTCACCGTCGACTGTCGGTAGAGAGAAGAAATAAAAATCCAAGGTGAGTTCTCAAAGAAATTCAATATTATATTTCATAAATTAGAAATAATATAAAAGAAACTCACCTTTGACTTTTAGAAAGTAGAATCTCACAAATCCTCTACCGGCAGTGAACTGAAGGTCTATTCGGTACTTATCCGCCTCTTCCCAAATTTGGCTATCGCGTTGGTCAGTTACCTGACTTTTAAAAGTGGCGGATCATAATCAGGAATTAGCTGAAAACATAAAAGACCAACAGAAATAGGTAATAACGTTAGGTTAGTTAGAAATTCTCGTTGCTGACTTCCAATTACGCAGTTAAATATTTCTGTAAAAGTTAATGAAATTCACGATAAATATATCAAAATATATTTAGTAGAGGGTCCACTAAGATCATTTATTCAACAATATTTTATAAAAAGCCCAATGGCGTCGATGAATAAAGAATACAATTTATAAAATCTAGATCAGGAATCTAGTTAAAAATATTGTTGCACTAGATCATAGCCGCAATAATCCCTTTATAATCTGAAAATTGTCCTTAAGACACTCCTAAAACAGAGAAATAAATTCGATCAACTTAAAACGGAATGTGCAAAAATCAAATCACATCCGACAAAAATAAAAATGAGCTCTCACCTTGAAATTAGATCGAAGACAAAAACAACGTTGGCCGTTCGATCTTAATACCGGTCAGACACGCATCCTAAGGAATAGGAGGGAGACCATCAATTAAAATCACGATATTACTATCGCCCTCTATTCAAAGGCTAGTATAATAAAAATAGTTTTATAGAAAACGACGTAGAACTAATACGCCTATAATTCTAATGATAGCTCCACCTATGTACAAAAGATCTAACTTCTAGCGAAATCTCACCCAGTTACCGAAACCAAATCGCATGTAGACATTTGCATAAAAATCACTTTGCAATACAGTGTGACCAGTAAAGTCCGCATCATATGGGCTTTTTGTTAATTAATAGGTTTATTCAAAATTTGTCTCTGGCATCAATTTCTGCTTCGATCTAGATGAAAAATAACCAAAAAAATAATAGTCACGTGGTTCGTCTTAACTGTCAAATTTTAATTTCCACTTATTTCTTATATGAAATAAACATATAGAAGGATGTGCAATGGGATCGTCCATTTCCAGTGTCGTCGCACAGTTGGTGATGGAAGATCTTGAATCCACTATACTAAAAAAACTAAATTATGACGTTCCATTTTTTTTATCGTTTTGTGGACGACTGTATAACCTGTGTCCCAAAAAATCAAATAAACGACATATTAACACAGTTTAATCTTTATAATAAAAAACTACAATTTACATGCGAGATCGAAGAAAACAACAGAATTAACTTTTTAGATATTACACTACATCATAATAATAATAAAGTAAGAACAGAATGGTACACAAAAAAAAACATGGTCATCGAGATACCTTAATTTTGAATCACACCACCCAATCTCTCAAAAAAAATCGGTAATTATAGGATTAGCAGATCGCGCCATAACTTTGTCAGATTTTGAATATAGAGAAGATGCAATTAAAAAAGCAAAGGACGCATTAATAACTAATAATTATCCATTAAG
>JAEQML010080121.1:0-11716 GCA_016904865.1 Pissodes strobi | reverse complement strand
TTGCCTCTCAGACCCTACCCCAATCAAAATCTCAAATTTAAAAGTCCGGTGGAAACCGCATTTTAACGGTTTTATCGATACCGTCATGACCTTGGAATATCGCGTTATAAAACATATTTGTTTTTGAAGGCATTGGGACCGGAAGAATTTTACTAATAATTTGATTGGCTGTATCATTGAAACCATATCACTTAGAATAAAAAAGCTTGGATATTCTCGCAGAACTATCGGTTGACATAAAATTTCCGTTCAGCTGGAAATGTTATACTTTCTTAATTTGGGATATTTTCGGTTTAAACGGAGGATAGAGCCCATCGAGAGAACTCTAAGCTCGAGAGTACGTTTTGTTCTGTGTGAAGTTATTTCGATGCTACAGTCTTTTAAGGTTAGTGTCGTAGATTTGGTCCATCCCCATCGCCATGTCTTCTCAAAAAAAGCAAACAGCGCAGGACCTGACTTATCAATGATAGGACAAACACTGACTCTTGCCTCATGTATAAGCTTGTAGGGCGTTAACATAGTAAACAATATGTCTTGCTACAACCACGTCAACAAAATCGCCATGGCAGCAGCACAAAAGCTAGGAAGTACTCTATGGAGAAAAAAAATTTGTATACACCACATCAGCTCTTACTGCTCTATAAGGCCCAGATAAAACTCGGCACCCAAACACACGATCAAGATATTGGACTCTATACAGAGGAGAGCAGTTCGTCCTGTGGGTACCCAGAGTTGACTAAAGACCTTCACAGCCTTAAACATCGAAGCAAAGTGGCGGATCTATCTTTTTACTATCGATACTACTATGGAAGGTGTTCGAACGAGCTGGCATTTATGAATCCGTCCAGAGTTATGCCAAACAGAAACATCCGTCAGACACAAGCTGCTCATCAACATACTATTGAGTTGCGAACTCCTAGGACGTGGCTGTTACGGCACTCCTTTTTTCTGGAGAACTACCTTGCTCTACACGCACCGCTCTCATTGAGTTGTATACGATTTTTTAAATTGATTCTTAACAAGACCTTTATAATGAGGTATCACTCGACCCTTTTTCAAGGGAGTAGCGTGCGTTAATTTTTCACGCCAAGTTGACCTCTTCAATAATATTTTTGACGTGTTTAGCCAATTTTAAAAAAAAACCCCAGATTTCCGGAGGGCTGGTAGTTTTGTAATGAACCAACTCACTTGGTCGTTTCTAGTTGAATTCAAGACAACTCTTATCATTTGGAAAGTAATTGCTTTGTGTTCTATTCCTTATGGGTCAATAATTTTTATGGACTTTGGTCCATATTTCAATAGATAAATCTATGGTCAATTTGAAATATACGAATCCTTAAAAACATGTGGTGTCCCCGTTGTTATTTTTTTTTAATTCTTTTAAATTGCACTTCCCGTTTTTAAGAAAGTCATTACAACTGAGTGGCATAATAATTCTGCAGCATAATTTTATTGACAATCGAAACCATCTATAAGGTGATTTTTTAAGACATTATTTCCTTTTTTTTCTACGTCGATTCTGACTATGTTTTATTTCATGCTGTTTTCTTGTATCTAGTAAAGTTAAACATTTATTTGGTGACATATTCATTATCGCATCTTAAAATATATCAGTTCGCAACAAGTATAGTTTAAATAATACGGCTCTGGATATACACTACGCATACAGGTGTGCAATCTAGCAGCAATATCGCCACTGATTAAGAATTTTGCAACATGCGACAGGAAAATTGTTTCAGATCTCATGGTTCTTATTTTCACTTTGAGGACATATACGAAGGCATTATTTCTTCCTTTAATTAGCAGTTATCGTAGAGTTGATGTTTGAGTGTATCAAAGTGGGTCCTTGCTGAGAAACATTTATTTATTTTTCTCCGATTGACAGCAAATATTAATTTTGCGGACACATACCAATCAGCAAAGTATTACTTAATAATAATAATAATAATAATAATAATAATAATAATAATAATAATAATAACGTTTTTTAGTCACTCAAAAAAAAAATTATAATGATACACAGAGTTAAGCTATGTTAATTTTTAAATACAGATGAAAATAATATTCTTAACCGACAAAGGAGAAACTATAATAGCTTTAAACAAATTAGACTACATTAATAAAACTTTAAATTTTTTAAATCCAGAGAAATATATACAAATTAATTCGGATCCTACATTACACTATCAGAAACTTGTAAAAGAAGTTGTTAAAAAAGTTAGCATTTTTCCGGATTGAGTTAAATCTAACCTTGTGTTAATGAACCCACAAATACCTAAATTATATTCTACTACTACTTTGCTGCCTAGTAAAGCAAATAACTATTATCTCTAAATGGCCACGGAACAATAATGTGTAAAAGTGTGTCAATAGTATAAAATCCATTGCTAAAATATTGTTAATTGCCTTTGTATTAGTTGTTTTTCATTTCAGGCGTTTTTCATGCACTATTAGATATGTGTTAATTCTACTGTTTCATTATTGTTAGCTTTGTGCCATGCTTTATAAGCTAAAGCTCCTAATTCTCTCGAGAAAATATCACAAGTTTGCTAGGAATTGGTTATTTCAAACACGATAAGATTAATACAATAATAACAGCTGCATTGCTATAATGTAATAGGTATACATTTCAGATTTTTTACTATATAAAAAGATGAGTATATTGCTACAATCTGGAGTCATATTTTTCAATATTTCTCATAATTCGTTTTCATTTTGTATCCTGAAATGCATGCCTCTTTGATATGTGGATTGAATTTAAATCAAGAGTTCGTTAACACCATGGCAAACCAAAAGCGATATCAGAAACTTAATGGTGTTTTGAATAGAATAAACACTTTCGGTAAATATAGCCCTCTGTCTTCTCGTAGATATTTCTTTAAAAAGGCTTAAGCATTTTGTGTTCTACGTATTTTGCTACCTTGTTATTAGAAAGTTGCTCCAATGATTCACGTTAGGGTGACCATTTAGTACTTTCAGTAGCTTAAAGCGTAATTTCCGCAAGTTAGGCCTGAAACATGCATTCGTGTCGTCACAATTGAGGCCAATACCGTTGCAAGCAAGCAAATTTAAACCGAAACTCTTCTATAATCAAATTTTAGCTGAAATATAATGACTTTCAAGCTCTAAAATAAGTAAAAACTGAAACATTAAGCTTTACTTAAATAAACAGTTAAAGTATATTCTACACCAGATTATTGTCGGATTTTGTTTATAGTGTCAAAACTTGCACATTGACGCACCAATTAAGAGGTCTTTCGCCAGGAGTTTTCCACATGTTTGAATAATTTAAACTAAAACCAGTTAAAAACAAACCGTTTGAACTTCTTCAATGGCTTTTTCATTGAAATTTATGCTTGAGTGATCCTGATTTAAACTAATTTACCAACTAAATCATTTCATGAACGTTTTAAAGCTAATTTGGTAATTACATATTTATTGATTTTTGCTTTATTTTTTCTTTTGATGGGGCACAAGGTGAAATAACTTTGCTGACCCATTGACAACTGAAAATAATAATGAAAACTTTACATAGATTTTCAAAAAAAAATCGCCTTGAACAGAAAATATGTCATTTGGTATTTCACAAACCTATGAAAGGACCTGAATCTTTGCTTATATGCAGATACCAAAAACCAATGTTTAAATATTAATAATATCCTGTCTGATTCCGTTGTATTTTTCATTCAAGTCTTGCTATTTGTGAGCTTTCTGTAATTATTATTCAAGAAGATATTTGAATGAATGTACGAAGCTTTTATGCCAAGAATCGTTTTGTTACATAATGAAGTTTCCATTTGGGTACCTTCTTCATTTTTAAAATTATTAATTATTGTAATATATTGCTTTGATTTCCTTTTCTTACAAATTGAAATTCGAATTTTTCACATTAACTAATTTAATATTTCAAAGCACATTATTTTACATACACATCAGCAATATCTTGTTTATGATCTTCTGAGTCATCTGTAAATTCAGTGAAAAACTTAGTATCATTAGAGGCAATCACTGTTTGACATTCGTCGCAAGTATTATTATATTTAAATAGAAAAGGGATACAACCCAAATTAACCAAGTAATATAAAATAAAGACACCAATTCTGAAGAACAAGGTATCTTCATGCTTGGTTTATCCTTAAAACTGTCACCTGCCAGTTTTTCGGTTTCAGATTTTACAAGTAAGCTCTAATTGGAATAAATAATTTACTAGTTAATTTAATGCTTTCCTTGTATGTTTTAAAAATTGAAATGTATAAAGAGCTAATTTATCAGAATGTTGTTTGAAAGATCCGTTATCAAAGTTTAGATTTTCCAGGTACATACAAAGAAAGGCACAAAGAAATTTTGTCGTTTAAGTGTTTAGCTATCACCATTTTATTTAATGACATCTCTGAACGGATCCCTTTGATGATATCCAAATTTTGGAGATCGAACATGATTTTCCACCAAGTTAAAATATATATTTTTAAACTCTACAGTTCCAGATATCGATATATTTTTTGGCATATTTTGAACCAAAACTTGAATATTTTCCTCATCAAACTTTTATACCGCAAACGAAACATTTTGGCGATCTATATTGGATGGAATGAAAACGGTTTTGAAATGCAATGGAGCCGATTTAAGAAAATAAGTCATTTGCTTGAACGTAAATGTTCTAAATTTGGAAAATTAAAAATTAATAAATTTAGTTCATCTATAATGAGGGTAATGAAAAAAGCGCTTTTATTTTTTTTTTATAAAACCAATTGTTCAGTATAGATTTCAATAAATTACGCAGCCAATTTCTGTTAGAACTTTTAGGATATTAAAAATCATCGGGTTTTAATCCTCTGCTGGCCAATGCTTAACCGAAAAAAGTGCTATATTATCTTCATTTTTGAGAAAGACAGAGCTGAGCATGAGATATTGAATTATTGTAGCAATTTCGTAATTTTGAGTAGATTCCATCAATTCACCTCCTTTTTATTTAATTACGTGAACTCTTTGTCTTCCGAAAGCGCTAACTTCTTGCCCAAAAAAATATTATATGATTCTTTAATCCCGGCACTACATTTTAAATCTGGCTGTGATTCTTTTTAGATATTGATATGTGGAAGAACTAAAACACCAGAATAATAGCTCAAGGAGCAACTTCCGGGAAATTGGTAGAAAAGTTCAACTGCCCACATTAATAAATCATTATTATATGTTGAACGACTTAACTTTTCTTTCAAGGATTTTACTCTTTAATCAAATTTATAATTCTTTCATCAAAAGTATTGTCACTGCTTGTCCTACAATCCAAATAAACATGCAACATGAAATTATTTTCTCGTCTGCAAAAAATTAACCTTTTAGATGCTTATCAATATTAAACCCGCACAATACCTTTGGATATTCGACTAAATTATTATTAAATTTGAAACCTGAATAACAAGATTTGTTAATATTTTTTCTTTGAATTCTGATAAGCAATCATCATAATTAGAAATTTTGTCTTCTGGCATTCATTGTTACAATTTTGTATATTTTTCACTATCTTCCATTGGTGCATTTTCTGTTAAATATGGGGGTTGGTGTGGGAAAATAGTTGCTATACATCCTTTTATTAATTCAGAAATCTTCCTTGGAGCTTCAAGAATAGATATGGCTTTACGTTTCATTCTGCCTATCTTAAAAATCTCATTAACACGAAAATGTTTAAAACAAATGTACAAATATTTATTTCGTCTCTATGAATTACTTATATTTTATGTTTAACAAACGAAAAAACAGAAACATATATATAATTTTTATCATAATGGCTTTTTTATGACAGTGGCACACACACTCCTATGGCGCTCGACTGTGCGAAGATGTTGATTGACACGGTTCTACGACATTTGGGTACGCGAAATTTTTGATGCATTATATTTTTTCTCTTACCTTTACGTCATGTACCTTCCACAACGATAACTTGAAGGAACATCTCTCTAAGTTAAAAAAAAGACAGCTTTCTAAAGCACCATGAGAGGTTTTCAGTTACAGCATTGGTTACAACCATAGTATTTTTTTCTAAATCAATTCAATTACACCAAACGAGGCTAAACGACTCACATTGGTTTTGATGTACAGGGTGATCCAAACAACTTATAAACGGGAATATCTTTGTTATTTTTGAAATTAGATATTCTGAACAAAAATTATTTTTACATCTTTTAAAGATTTTAACTTTTTTACTAAATTCTGCATATTTTTTGTATAATATAATATCAAAACTTTTACGGTTACAAAAGACGGTTACCGAAATATTAAAAGTTTTAGAAAATCGAAATACTATATTTTTTCGTTATAATTGCTCTCCTATCTAGATACCTACTGCTAGCGGGGAATAAAGGTTTATTTTTCGAATATCATGGCATGAAGTTTAATTTGCTGAACAACTGTATTTTCTGCTAATATTTTACTAAATGGACTATAATATATTATAGAATTTAAATTCTGTTTACTAATTTTAGAAATGACTTACTGGGTTATGAAAACTTGTAATCGTCCATAAGCAAGAAAGTAAATAAAATGTATAATTTCTAACCAAAGGTAAATGCTTTGCATGTCCCCCATTAACCTCGTCATATTTCTCATAAATTACTTTCTTCGATCCAGTGCGTTTATAAAATTATATATTTTCTTCTAACAGTTTTTCTCTGAATTTCTTCAATATTGTTACTTCTTTCTCTATAGACTGTAGTTTTCAAATAGCCCCAAGAAAAGTATCGATTGTTGATTGTTCCATGCCTACCCATCACATTTGATATTTTGCAGAATTATCTTACTACCAGAATATTATGAGCAGGTGTTTCGTCTTGTTGCAAAATTATATTTTGCGTATTTGAAGTGGTAGTTAATCGGCAAAGTGGTCAATTCCAATTTCCAAAAGTTCTAGATGTCTTAACCCATTTAAGTTGTCACGGATAAGACCTTATGCACCAATAGCCGCACGAAACTCCTATTGAGGAACATCCTTGAAAAGCAACTTGCTCAACAGCTTGCCTATTTTCGTCGGACCAAATATGACAGGTTTTCTTGTCATAAAAATCAGAAGTGATACATATTGCCTCATCGGTCCACAAAATTTGAATTGAAATAATTTGGATTGATTGATGTCTTCTTTTTTTTTTCGCCGTTTATTTGTTGAATTGGTCTAATTTTTAAATCGTGTTATTCGTATTGGTTTAAAGCTCTCTGAACTGTTCCATAACTAACTTTCGTGGTCCAAACCTTATATTTTTGACATAATCTCTGATAGATTTTCATGGATTTTCTTGATTGATATCAATATAATAAGATCCACCATTCTAAATATTTTCCGTACATATTTATTGTGTTCTTGTAGCGTTATTATAATTCTTGAAGTAAAGTTCAAGCACTTTCAAGCACTTTCAACAATTTGGTAAAATACTTGTAGAAAATAAAGATGAATCAGTAAACTAAACATTTGAAAAATAAACTGTTAGGTAAGCAATTATATCGAAAAAATCATAGCATTTCGTATTTCTAAAAACCTTAATTTTCCGAAAATCATTAATCATTGATAAATGATTTTTTATTCAAAAATATGCAAAATTTAATAGAAAATTAAAAATCATAAAAAATGCGGTATATTATATTTAGGAAACAAAGCTAGCTTATGCCTTGTTTTCTGAATCATTATGTATATATTAAAACAAAAACATATGCAAAAGCAGATCAAATCAAATAAATTTTGTACTGAATATTTTTTTCTAATTTTAATATAAAAATATTTCAATTTAAAGAGTTATATTGATCAACCTGTGCATGATTGCAAATTTTTACGAAGACTAAAACAAGTTCAAACGGCAAATAAAACACTTCTTACCAAACAATAAACTATTCCAAACGGTTAGTAAGTCTCATAGATAAATAGGTTTGAACTTGAGAACTATCGATATTTTCTCGTAATTATGCAGAATCATTGAAAGAAAACCAACCGAGACACCGACCGGGCTTCTGCAATTGAAACAAGTATTCTCAGATTCTAGGTTCTTTTATTAATTGATCGATATCTTAATCTAAAATTATGTGGCGCAAATATTGTAATATTGTAATATTCGTTTTTTATTAAGGAAAAGAGTCAGAGTCAGAGTCAAAATGCTTTATTGTACAAAGAATTAATTCTTAATGACAAAGCTCGAATAGATAAATGATAAAGTATATAAATATAAAAAAATTTAAAATTAAAATTAGACGTAAAACACATTAACACTAAACATATAGAAGACAATCGAACATATGCAAGCTAAAATCGATCGTCAAGGAACATGATAATAGGTTCTCGCAATAAGGAGTTTTTTTTACTTCTCGCTTAAAGTTGGTTCTATTAACTATTTGCCTTATATTTTGAGAAAGATGGTTAAATAATTTGCGGCTACCATAGATTAGAGAATTTCTCACTCTATAGAAGTTTAGGGAATTGGGAGTCTAATCTAAAAACACTGGCGAGTATTAAACGCAGCATCCGGGTTCCGAATGTCGCATCTAATTTTTTTATGAAGAAAACATACAGTCTCTAATATATACAGCGAAGGCAAAGTTAAGAATTTTCCTTCAGAAATAAGGGCTTGCAAGAATCTCTTGCTCTCACACCACAAACATAACACAGGGCTCGCTTTTGCAAAACAAAGACTCTTAAATAGGTATCCATCAGCACATGCTCCCCAAAAACAAACTCCATAACCCAGATGAAACTCTATTAATGCAAAATACGAGTTTCTTATCATGCTGTAATTCATCCCCTGAGCAATCACACGCAGTGCATAACAATTTGAAGACTATTTAGCCTTCAATTTGTGGATGTGTGACTCCAATTTTAAACTATCGTCAATGTAACTTCCCAGAAATTTTGTACTTTGTAAGTTATTTACAATATTTTGTTCAATATACACATTATCTGATTCACACTGAAAAGACATTACGGCAATTTCTTCCGCATAAAAACATAACTTATTTGCACAGCAGCATTCCTTAATCTTAACCAAATCATCATTTTCACACTCATTCAGGGCATTAGGTTCCCGGTTGCTCCAGAGTATTGTTGCATCGTCCGCAAAAAGAGTAAATTTTCCTGCTATTTTGAAGTCCCCAATATAATTAAAAAATATCAAAAACAGAATCGGTCCCAAAACTGAGCCTTGTGGAACACCGCTGTTCACCATTTGTTGTTCTGACACGCTATCATTAAATATGACTGATTAAAGCCTTCCCTTGAGATAGGATCGAAACCAGTTCAAACTAGTTCCCCTAAACCCATAAGACGGCAGCTTTTGCAGCAAAATTTCGTGACTCACGTAATCGAAAGCTTTTGACAAGTCACAATAAATTGCCGCAGCCGCATCGCCCTCATTAAGGGTCAGGTAAAGTTTCTCCAGAAAAGCAAATATAGCGTCATTAGTTCCCTTGTCAGCTTCTGAGCTCAAAAGATCGTGCCGCTCCAGAAATGCGACTATTCTTTGCGATTTTCTCAACAACCTTTGATAATACAGCAGCAAGGCAATCGGCCTATAGTTCGAAACAAATTCATACATCTTTGTGTCTATAATCAATATCAATGCGCCTACTATAATTTGATTCATACCTGCAAAAACTAGCCCAAAGCCCACATATCAGTCGAAGCTAGCCAAAATTATCCCAAGTCAACTAAAACTAACATACCGTACCTAACCGAGGGCAACTTAAGCTAATCGAAGTTAGTTCTTGTTGGAAAACGTGCTTTTATTATTAATAAGCTGAAAATATATGAGATTTTCAGGTCACGTAAGATATATTTACAATGAATCCTCAGAAGTAAAGTATGTATTGCCAACAGTATCTACATAAAATAGGTAAACCACGAAGAAGCTGGAACATAATTTGCGTTTTTTTTTTTATTATCCCGTAACGCTATGGGTGTAACTAATCTGAGCACGAATCGAGAGCACTGCCAAATGGTCTTACTCGTTGCCTGTATATGTCCGTTAGTTTCTTCAAATAACGCAGTTATACCGCTAAATAAAAAACGTGGGAACGTTTTGCTGTAAACGCGTTCATTAGTCGACTTTGCACCTATTAGAACGATATTACTAATTTATTATACAGGTTCTATTGTAATACGATATGGCAGTTGATTATTGCAAAATCTCGGTAAAAAAACTTTAGAAAGAAATGGACTGGTTGCCATATTCATAATTGTTTATAATGTTATTTGCACTACGTTAAGCACAATGAGGGATTTAGTAAAAATGATCATTTTAATGCATATTTTATTTCATACAAAATTTGTGCTACTATACGCTTTTAATAGGAGCGGCCTATAGAATTATTAAATATTTGTGTCAATTGACATAAAAACATGAAATATTTGTACAAATAGTAGCTTGCCTTTTATAACAAATAATGTTTGTAAAAATTTAGATTAAGTTTCAAAGAGGTGCTTTCTAAGCGATAAACGGCACACTGTATATACAAAGAATCATTTACTTTAAAGTAATAATTAATTCCTGAAAAATGTGTTGGCTAATTTTTCATATGAAGATGTTAACCACGGAGTTAACATATCGTTGTACTTCCGAAGCTAATTTAGTAATTCCAAGCAAGGACTAAAAAGGTTCATTTAATCCCAAAGGACTAAAGTACATGTTAGTAACACATAATTAAAAAAGGTTAAATTTAAAAAACTGTATTCATTTATTTATACATATTTAGATGGATGTTTACGATTGTACAAATTATAATATTAAATAGTAGATTTGTTTCATCGCTAGTATGCTGTATGCCTCTGCTTGATGCGTCAGCTCCAAAGACCTGCTCAAACTCTTGCCTGGAAGTGCTTCCTGAAGATACAGCAATTTGGAATCCGTTCACGTCACCACGTCCAATAATTTTGTCGGCAATAGTTTTTATTATTATTTAAGGAATTTACAACGCACCCCTCGGCGACGGCTGCTGATTTCCATCTCCCATGCCTTGTTAAAACATGCTCAGATACACCAGAGTAAGCTAATAAAGAAGCAAAAAAAATCAGATTATAATGATAAATTTGGTAGATTTAGGAATGCTGCTACTTTTCGCGGCAATTTAAGCTTCTAGTTCTAGTGGGTGAAAGCCCACACACGTTCCTCTGATGAGTCCCGAAAGGACGAAATTATCTGTGGTAAGATTTTCAGGAGTCTCACTCTTGTCGTGGTGTTTTCGTCGTGGACATGGAGTATTGAGCTTGATGTGATTCAAGACATGTCTTCAACCAGGAATTGGGATATTCCTGACATTGCTCTGGGTGTAGTGTGAACCATTACATTGCATGTTCATCCCCAAAGAAAACGGAATCAGCAGTATAATTCAATGCCGGTAGGGGTATTAGCTCTCGGAGTAGTTGTTTCTGCTGATCCAGTCTTCTCACATATAGCCCAACACGGGGCTTGACCAGACGATGGAGCATTCTCGGTTCGAGTGACGGCTGGTGAGTGTCTTCCCTCAGGTAGGTGCATCAGGGTATCGATAACATCATAGATATTCAGGTTCTAGTGGGTGAAAGCCCACACACGTTCCTCTGATGAGTCCCGAAAGGACGAAACTATCTGTGGTCAGATTTTCAGGAGTCTCACTCTTGTCGTCGTGTTTTCGTCGTGGACATGGAGTATTGAGCTTGATGTGATTCAAGACATGTCTCCAACCAGGAATTGGGATATTCCTGACATTGCTC
>JAEQML010080120.1:0-11716 GCA_016904865.1 Pissodes strobi | reverse complement strand
CTGGGCTTATTTAAAAACGGATTTCAAATTGAATTGCACTTTTGCATCGCCACTTTCTCCGCTCTATCCAATGATGATATCCAGTTTAAAATCCTACGTTTCGTCTTCAAGGGATCATCATCAACTTTCTTTTTTTAAATACGAACTTTAATTTTTTAATCGTTTTTCAGATGGTATTGGCGCTATAAAAATAAGTATGTGCTTTTATTTTTTTTTTCATTTTTTTTGAATTTTCATTATTTTTTTTTTAATTATATATTTTGCTTTGGCATAATTTTAAATAATTTAAGGTAGGTACTTTTTGAAATTTTTATATTGTATAAAAATATTTTATTTTGTTTTTATATTAAGTGAAAAATTTGAGCCCGTATTAAAAATAAAAAATTTTAAAATTATTTTTTACGAGATTATGGCCATGAACTATTACTCAAACAAGTTGCTTAGTGCAAAGATAAAATACTTTCAACTTTTAACCAATTAAATAATGTATTTAATAGCGAACATCAACAATTTATAATCATACTACGTGATACTATAGATACTTTGATGGTGTGTTTTCTATAGTATTATGTAGTATGATGATTATAAATTGTTGATGTTCTCTAATAAATAAATTTTTTAATTGGTTAAAAGTTGAAAATATTTTATCTTTGCACTAAGCAACTTGTTTGAGTAATAGTTCATGACCATATTCTCGTAAAAAATTATTTTACTATTTTTTGTTTTTAATACGGGCTCAAATTTTCCGCCTAACACAAAAAACACATAAAATATTTTTAGAGAATAAAAAAATTTCAAACGTCCCTACCTTAAATTATTTAAAATTACACCAAAGCAAAATATATAAAATTAAAATAACAAAAAAAAATAATAAAAAAAATAAAAAAAAAATAAAAAAATAAAAACACATATTCATATTTATATCTGAAAAACGATAAAAAAATTTAAGTTCGTATTTAAAAAAAAAGTTGATAATGATCCCTTAAAGACGAAACGTCAGATTTCAAGCGGGATATCATCATTGGATAGAGCGGAAAAAGTGGCAATGCAAAAGTGCAATTAAATTTGAAATCTGTTTTTAAATAAGCCCAGGAAAAAAATAAAACGATTTTTCAAAATTTCGGTTTTTTCCGGATATCTCCGTAAATACTCGATTTTAAAACTTTCCAAACGGCATATTGTTAGGCACCTAAATGCACAATTTTGCCTTAATTTGACCGACACTGTATCTCTTACGGTTTTCGAGTTCCCCATACATAGACACGAATTCGAGCCACCCTGTACAATGTGGCCCGGATTATGGGATGACACCTTATCTCAGAATTTACGAGGTGTACCGAAAAAAGTTTAATGCAAAAGTTGTTTGGATTTTCTTAAACTTTTAAAATATTATATTTTTATATATACAGTGTGTTCGTATTTTCGTAGGCAAGTATCAACTGCCTTATTTTAAATACCCTGTATATTAATGCATTTATGAATTCCCCGGAAAATCCTAGATATATTTTATATATAATATCCTCTACCTAAGTCTAGTATCCTTGTAGAAAGGGATCTACTTTAGAGGGATGTGTTGACACTATAATAAATACATAAAGGGTGATCAAAAACTAACATTAAAAATTTTAAGGAAAAAATCGTGAAAAGTAATTTTTTCCAAATGGAAACCTCCTATTTTTATAATTTTATCTTATTTAGCATTAATAATAAGGGCGACTTTTTATAAAGTTGTCTGTTCGAAAAACTTGTAGTTTGGGATAGTCTGGGTTCTAGACACATTATAGGACGCTACCTATGCGGTGGAGATTTTAAGACTATAGGTTACCATACATGATGCAAAAGAAAGACTGTTGTATCTGCTAGAATACCTGTAAGTAGGTGTATTGTCAAACCACAAGAAATAGCGTCATTTCTGTAGTAATCGATTGTTTTTTTTTCGCCACCCTTCGCCGTCATGGCCAAGTAATAACAAAACTTAAAAGCCGTATAGCATTTTTACAATATTAAAATGCCAATAATTCAAAAACTACAAGTTTTTCAAATAGACAACCTTATACAAAGTCGCTCTTATTTTTAATGCTAAATAAGATAAAATTATAAAAATAGGGTTCTTCCATTTGAAAAAAATGAATAAACGATTTTTCCATTAAAATGTTTAATATTAGTTTTTGATCACCCCGCATTTATTTATTATAAAAATGCCAACACAGACTACTAACGTATATCCCCTTCTACAAGGGAACCAACCAATACCTCAGGAGGTATTGAACCAACCCCAATTAAATAATAAAGACTTTCAATTGGAGAAATTGATAGTTATATTTAGACCTGCAAACGTAAATTTTGACATAAAATTCAAAATATGTCAAAAACGGTTAGACTTGGGTATAGGATATTGTATATTAAATATATCTAGAATTTTCTGAGGAACTGAAAAATGCCTTAATATACAGGGTACGCTGTTTAAAATAAGGAAGTTGTTACTTGTCCGCGAAAATACGAACACCCTGTATACCTATATAAAAATATAATATTTTAAAAGTCTAAGTTTATCCAAACAACTTTCATATTAAACTTTTTTTGGTACGCCCCGTAGATTCTGACATAAGGTGTCATCCCATAATAAACGGGCCACCCTGCATGGCGCATGGGTCTAAATAAGAGGGGTTCTACGTCTTTTTGCTTGTGCAAATTCGGCGACCAAACAATTTAGATCAAATTTGTCTAATATTTCTGATTCAATAGAGACAATGAATAAATTTGAAAGTCTTTCTTGACCCATATTCGCTCTTAAATATTTTTTTATAATTTTTAACTTAGAAAACAAGTGTTCACCAATAACCAGTGACACCGGGAGGGTTAACAGAATTCGCAACGCTATTGAAATATTTGGGAAGGTACAGGGTCATTTTTTATATTTTCCCACCCCCTTTAACTTTTTTGTGGCACTGTGTAGAAAAAATATGTGAATAGGAAAGTTGTAGTGCTTGAGAAGTAGTTCTCAGAAAACATTTTTTGTCTATACAGGGTGTTGTAAAAATGTGAAAAACAAAAAAACATATATTTTTTAAATGGAACACCCTGTATATTTCTCCTCAGAACGAAAGATCTTTGTTCTGCGATTGCAAAAATACATAATTTGTCTACATTTGCTTAAGCCATTTCTGAGCTATTTAACTTTAAAAGTTGATTTAAATAAAATAAATCATTGTTTTAATCATTTTTTATTATTATATACAAATTCGTATCTTAACATGTTTGATAACAAAAACTTCAGTATTTCAATTATTGTTGAATATGCCCACTATTGATACAATCTCGGAAGTCGCTTACTAATTTATTTGTTGCATGGGTAATAAAAATTGGATTGTTCTTTTTAAGGTCGTTTATATAGTATACAATTCTCACCCTGAGCTCTTCAATAATGGCACCTCTCTGAGCATAAACTTTGTTTTTAAATATCCCCACAAAAAAGCATCTAAGGGCGTTAGATCTGGGCTGTTCGGTGTCCAGTGGACGGTTCCCCGCCTATTATTTGAGCAGATTGGCGAATTGGAAGCATACCAAGAGAATCTCTGTTTCCTGATTTAAAAATTGTAAATATCTTTCGCCAGTTAGGGAACCTTCATAAAAACTAGAGCCATTAATTTGACATAATAGCTGTTTTTGTCACTGTCATTCACGGCTATTTTGACACATTTCATATTTCTCTTAATGGCGAGCAAGGCTACTTCGATTGGTTTGTATTCATGCTTTGTCAACTTTTAAAGGCAAATAGCTCGGAAATGGCTTAAGCAAATGTAGACAAATTACATATTTTTGCAATCGGAGAATAAAGATCTTTCGTCCTGAGGACAAATATACAGGATGTCCCATTTAAAAAATATATATTTTTTGTTTTTCGCACTTTTTGCAATACAAAAATATGTTTTCTGAGAACTACTTCTCCAGCACTACAACTTTTATATTTACATCTTTTTTCTAAACAGTGGCACAAAAAAGTTAAGGGGGGTGGGAAAATATAAAAAATGACCCTGTACTTACTTATAAGCGAGCTTTCAAACATAAATTGCAAAATGGATTGTGGGTCCATATTATATAAAATTTGCGCTTGAAATAACAGTTTAAAACTTTTAATTTCATTGAACAAATCAAGCGTAGTTATGTCTGGGTTATCTTGGTTTGTCAATTTAAGTTCTTTACAATTATTTAATAAAACCTCATCGTCTATGGGTTGTTGGAAAGCTTTGTATAAGAATCCTAATATTTCAATATATTGTTTAAGCCCTTCAAACCTGTCTTCAATAAATTTTTGGGCCTGATCTATTTTAGAATAAAAAAGTGACCTTAATCGTGAGGTATTATCTCATTCTCTCTTCATCAAACAATCTCTTTCTTTTATGCTCCTTGGATCGTAAGTCCTTAAAGATTTGATTTCTTTATCAAGTGGCCTACTTCAAGATAAATTTTCGAGTTCTGGATAATTTTACTAACTATATTAATTTGATAAATGATATAATGCCAAATGAATATAGAATTTATAAAAGAGTAGCTTCCAATTTTTTCCGTAGCGCTTGTGCTGTATGCCATGTATTAAAGTCAAATTCATTTGTTGCATTAACTATATTTTCTAAAGCATCAAATACGATTTTAAAATAGTATCGTAATGGTTTAATTGTATCTACTCGAAATGACCATCTAGTTTCACTAAGAGGTTTAAGATTTAAATTTTCCACACGCTCTTTAAAACATCCCATCGTTTGGTAGAACAAGAAAAAAAACATAAGTTCTTGAACCAAATTAATGTGACATTTTCGTGTCCGCCTCGAATGTTTGTTACTTTGGCCGCCCCAAATTTTTTGTCTCCCATGTGCGTTGCACACAACGCACATATGGTAGGCGGATCTCTGCTGCTAACGCCGCGTGCTAAAATCCCCCTCGTTTGAAAATTACTACTTTCAACACGTAGGTAATAAATACACCATTGCAATACTTTAAACAATTTTTATTTACAGATTTCAGGATCGTACAAGAATTAGGAGATACTGCTACTTTTCTGGAAAAAATCTGTCACGCTTACGAAAATTGATTTTAAAAATCAGAGTATAAGGAGCAGCAATAAATGAAATATAAAAATACGAAGAATACTGAATGAATCATCAAGTAACAGAGAATTCCAGGGAAGTGATGTGTAAAGTACTGAAATTGAATTCATTTCACCCCATCATGATCCAGATCCGCCACAAGGTGTCTACTTTTTACCAACCGTTCATTAATATAAGCACCATTGGATTCATAATTTTTCTCAGAAAGCGGCATACATAGTACCAAAGAAAATAATAGCTATTGCGTAGCTATTATTTTCTTTGATAGTACCACATACTTAATATTAGCCAAAATTAATGTCTAGGCAGTAGGGAAATATTGAAAAATCCGTAAGATATTGGAGGGAAACGAAATTGAAATGAATATTTCCCTCATGTATAAAAAATCCCATTAGAGGAGTGCAATTCTCGGAAAATTACAGCGATAATTGCACTGCAGAAACCGAAAGTGCACAGCGATAATTGCATCGTACGTATCTATGGTAATTCCATTGTAAACTTATGATGACAGCGACAATTTATAAATAACGACAAAGTTAAATGTCTCGCTTCGGTAGTGATTCATTACTAAATATCAAAACAAATGTGATGGAAAGCGAACCAAATAACACCAAACAGACAATACGTGTGGCGACAATTTATGAGCTTTTGTGCTGAGAAAAATAATTATACATTGGATAAAAAAACAGAAATCAACGTTTTGGCAAAAATATTAACGGACTGGGCATTCAATATGCGTAAGCAGAATGGCGAAGAGTACAAGGAATTTACAGTTAAAACGGAACTTAGCCGCAAAATTACTAATGGAGAAATTTTTCACCGAATTCAAAATAATTTTTAACCCTTTTACTGACATTGACTTCAAAGCAGCCAGAGATGCGAGAAGTGCCAAGAGGAAACAACTACAAACAAATCCAGAGAAAAGAAGAGAAAGTGCAGTTTTTCTAAAGTACGAAGAGTTTCAAAATATGGTTCGCGGTTGTGACGAAGAAACCCCAGATGGATTACAAAAGACGGTATTTTTTGAAAGCTTTTGAGTTAGCTTGGCGTGGTGGCGAAGGCCACAAGTGCTTAATTTCATACTTCAAAGAAGAAGAAAATATGTCGCGCGTCGGTGAAAAAACAGGAAGAATTATTTACGACCCTGTATTTACCAAAACTACACAAGGAGGGGAAAAACCATGCGGTTCATTGAAATGGCTAATAATAAATAAACTCCATCTGATTTGTGTCCCATTCGATTATACAAAAAAATTCCTAGAAAAGCGAGATGGAATAAAAAACAACCGATTTTTTCTCACTGTAAATCCCGCTTGGAAGTTGAAGCGAAGCTGGTATAAAAATGTTCCTGCAGGACGAAATACAGTAAGCAAATGGACTGCCACATAAGCAAAAGTATCTGGATTAAATGCAGGAAATATCAAACTAACTAACCATTCGTTACGCGCTACGGCTGTCTTCAATCTTGCAAAAAATGGCGTAGGGGAGCAGCAGCTCATAAAAATCACTGGCCATTCTAGTACGAAATTAATAACGCGCCATATCTTCAAATGGATGAGAACCACCACGAAGAAATAGTCACAAAAATGCGTGGCCATGACGTATCACAGCATTCTCAAACATCTTCAGCCGTTAATGCACCTTTATCTGCATTGTCTAACTAGAATACGAAGAATTATTATAATCAAACACATTTAACCTGAAGAGACGGGACAAATGGTTTTCCCCCAACATTGAGGCACATTCTATGGTCGATAGATATAGAGTTGCCAAATTTTAAGTTTACGAGTTACTGTACATACTTTTTTCATATTAAATTATAACACTAAATACTTATTTTCCCCATTTTTGATTCATCAAAAACCGGTTCTGAAGTTCTTACATGTCAATCTGGCAATGCCGCTTCCCTTGGTTCCGCCTTGTTTTACAGAAGCGTCTAGGTGCAGACCCCGGCCGTTTTATTTAAAGCTTCAATCCCCGTGTTATGCAACCAGCATCACGTTTTTGATTAAATGCATATTTCACTACATTCTAGCAAAGTTTCTGCAAGACCTCGGTGGTGTAGAGGGTAGCGTGCTTGCGTCTCATCCCGGCGCTGAGGGTTCGATTCCCGTCGGTCGCGACAGATTTTTTTTAATTGTTTTTTATAATTTACCTTTTTATCTTAATTTAGGGTTAGTTTGGGTTAGCCTTGGGTTAGTTTTGGTTAGTTCTTGTTGATTGAGCCCCCGTAGCGAGCGAAGCGAGCGGAGGGTCATGCAAAACTACCATACATAATACCCCGGGATAGGGTTTGAAGCTTTAAATAAAACGGCCGGGGTCTGTACCTAGACTCTTGTTTGTTTTACCCCCAAAATATTTATAGTATGCACGTAGTAAAGTAACTGCACCAATAGATTGAGAGCATTGGAGGTCGACGACCGACGGCTCTTCCCCATTCGAAGTATACTACCTTGGTAACGTTCCAAAACCAGTGAAGGCACTGCTGTAAATATGTTTATCTACTTTAATTATATTATATACCTACCTATACTCGACGCGCCGAACAGATTCACCAATCGCGGAAACAATTCGTCTTATTTTATGATTGAATCGACCCAATGTTTTGTTTTTCATTTCGATTTTTCTTATCCATAATACAAAAAATAAAAATAGAGTGTGTTAATGAAAGTTCCTATGTTTAGAATCAATGGAATCATAAAATAAGAAGAATTATTGTATCCGTGTTTTCCGTGTTTGGTGAATCTGTTCGGCGCGTCGAGTATAATACGGGTACTTATTAATACAATAGCTTTATAGAAATACCCTAACAATTTACTGGTTTAGCAAATCTAAATAAACCAATTACAATTGCCAATACTCTAGATTTAATCTTTTTTTCTAGATATACCAGTTTATTTAGGAGATTTTTTTCAGTGATAGTAGCATTTATAATGAAATGAAAATATATTTTTAATAGGTATTTAATAGAAGAAAATAGTTATTAAGCTACTTTTTGAACATGTCATTAACCATTATTTGTCTCAAAAATAATGATAAGCAATTTATTTTTAGGCTAGCAGTGGTATGATTTAATTTTTCGTTTAATCATTGAGAGCAGAAAAACCCTATGTGTCACAAAAACGTTTAAATCGGGATAAAATTGCGTATTTTTGGTATCTCATAAATTTCGTGTTCAAATTTGAACTTATTCAGGAAATAAGTGTTTGGAAATTTTATTTCATTATTAGCTGCTGAATAGTATATTATGCAATGACCATTCATTGCAAATGTAAGTTGCATATACTTTTTTCTACGACTGCCCTGAAAATAGACAAAAACGCACTAACAACTGCTCTTGAAAACTGGACATTTCAAACATCTGTGAATAGTCTACTTTGTACACGGCGTGTGCAAAGTATACTTTTCACACGCTTATTCGGGTATTTAGATTAAAGGGCTTCGTCTCCGTTTTAGAGCTTCGCCCTCAAAGGTCCCATTACCAGATCTCTAAAAAAGGGGGCCCGATTATAGGGCTTCACCCCCCGGGAGCTCCTTTTTGCAAAACTGTAGAAAATGGAACTCTTATACCAGGGGCCCCCTTTTAAGACTTGGGGCATTTTAGGGCTTCGCCGCCGGGGGCTCCATTGCTAAATCTGTATAAAATGGGACTCCCGTACCATAGGCCCCATCCTAGGGTTTCGCCCCCGGGGCCCCATTTTAGGGCTTCGCCCTCGGAGCCTCTTTTTCAAAATATTTGGAAAATAGGGACCCCACACCTGTGGCCCCATTTTAGGACTGTGCCCCTAGTTATAGTTTAGCGAGAATCTCTTACTCACGTAGATTAGGAATAAAATTTTCTGATAAATCAATAATAAAAATGTTTCCCATATAACATGTAATTTTCTACCACACTCCCAGTGGGGCACCCTGTATGTAGCAGTCGTAGAAAAAGTATAGTGTGCTACACGTGCTGAAAAGACTTTTTACACTCATGAGACTTTATGACACTCGCTTACGGCTCGTGTCACCAAACTGTCTCATTCGTGTGAAGAGTCTTATTTTCAGGACTATTTCTATTTTGGTATCATAAAGAAGTCTTTTCGATACGCAAAGTAGTGTCGAAAAGAAGCTCTTTTCGACACTATTTTTGATTACTGGTTGCTATGATATTAACAAAATTGTGCAATGTCAAAGCTCACTAGCAAAAGTCTCGACACCGTTTTGAATGGGATTCCTAATAATACAGAAGTCAAAAGAGACAAGATGGCCGTCCAACTTTTGATCCCGACTTGAATAAATTAATGTTTTTCATTAAAAAGCGTGCAAAATAGCACTCTTCGCCCAGTTTTGTTTGGTTTCAAATGGACGTTTTAAAGCCTGAATTTGTGCGACGCGACGCGACGTGTAGCTTTTTTGTATTTCGTGAGTGATTTCCTATAAATATTTTTTATAAACTTTATATCAAAGTAACGATGGTCTTGCGGTGTGAGGTATGCAAAATATCCAGCTATTATCATCCGAACCTGGGTTTCCACAAGTAAGTAAAAGTAAATGAAACACAGTAGTACAGTGGGCACCATTTTGTGATGTGATTAATTAATATTTTATAATACTTACCTATGTATGTGATATTAATGGATAATCTGATATGTTTGCAGTCATTTACCCACCTCTATTAAATCATTTTTGAAGTGAATACTTATTTGGTTTCATGGCAGTGGTTTTGCAAGGACACGGAAAAATTTCGTGACACAGTAAAATAACTATTTTGGGTTAACTAACCTTCAGAACCCATATCTAACCCAAACTAACTCAATCTAACCCACACATAATAAATAAAACATAAATATCTATTAAATAATGCACCCGAATAAATACCATCATTTCAAATTAAACGTATTTACTTTATTGAAATTATTATTATGATGGACTTACATTTTCAAAGTCTACGTCTATGAACTGTCCTTGCTTTCGTTCAGGCGGGGGCGGGCAATACTACATTTAGTAGTGGGGACGATGTTTGACAAAAGTTTGCACACGATACATAAAAATATAAGGAGGCGGGACAATCGTTTTGTTGATATTTTTGCAAGATTACGGATTTTTATGAATGAGTTGTCGGGTCTCTTTAGGTTAAAGGTTTTTGATTATAATTGTGTATTTCATTGCAGTTCCTGTAACTTTTAATTTTGTTTCACTCTGGAAAAATAGTTTTATTATGTATTTTCATATTTTCTATGTTATGGAATAAATAAAAAATATAAAAATCATACTTTTACGTCTATTATTTTGTTTACAGTTACATGTACGTTTCTGCATTAAAACAAAAATGATTTTTTTAAAACCCTGTCCTTATTTGGGAAATATTCCCCCGAATTACACGCGTGCATCCAAATAACCAGATAATTTTGCATTCGAGCGTGTTGTCTTCGAAAAACTACTTTCGGTCATTTTCATAGTTTGGAAAAAGAGCCCTTCACCCTGAACTCATGCAGTTTTTAGACAACGCGGTGTCATGCAAAATTATCGGTAATTTTGATGCACTTGTGCAATTACTTACGAATATTTCCCTCATGTATAAAAAATCCCATTAGAGAAGGGCAATTCTCAGAAAATTACAGCGATAATTGCACTGTAGAAACCGAAAGAGCACGGCGATAATTGCATCGCACGTATCTATGGTAATTCCATTTTAAAATTACGATGACAGCGACAATTTGTAAATATCGTCAAAGTCAAGTGAATATATATTAGGTTTGTTCTAGCATGAAATTTCGGACGGTTTAAAGCCATCGGAGTTTGCGCATAGCAATAAAAGCGACGCTTATATCGTTATGCGCAAACTCCGGATGGGTTCAAACCGTCCGAAATGTCATGCTAGAACAAACCTATTATTAAAAATGTCTCGTTTCGGATTAAAACAATCGCATTTTTGCGTCTCTGTTCTTTGTTTACAATTACATGTACGTTTTTGTATTAAAAAAGAATAAAAATGTATTTTTGAAACCATGTCCTTATTCGGGAAATATTCCCTCGAATTGCACTCGTGCATCAAATAACCAGAAAATTTTGCATTCGAGCGTGTTGTTTTAGAAAAACTGCATTCGGTCATTTTCATACTTTGGAAAAAGAGCCCTCCACCTTTGGTGTCAGGATCTTCCTCCAAAATATGAAAATGAACTCATGCAGTTTTTAAACAACACACTGTCGTGCAAAATTATCGGTAATTTTGATGCACTTGTGCAATTACTTCCAATAACCTATTCCATTTTCAGTAAGCACCGCCACGTTACGTTTTGTCTGACCGACAAGTATCCTAGTGAGTCCTAGTCGGTGCATTGGCGACAGAATGGCCTGTAAGACCAACGGATATAACTCATTTAATTTTTTTTCTTCAAGGGTCATTTAAAGAATTTTATCTATAAAAAAACACAACTCACACAATTAAAGATTATCGATCACAAATTAATTTTTAAAGAGTGCCAGATCCAGATCTATCTTTCTCAGCCAACAAAAAGGACTGTTTCCTGCTTTACTTTTACGTACAGAATGATGCAAACCAAGCAATTTCAAAACACAGCTTCATTTAGACAAACATTTCCTCGAAGTTCACCAGTGCATGGATGGGT
>JAEQML010080119.1:0-11716 GCA_016904865.1 Pissodes strobi | reverse complement strand
CCTCTCTGTGTAATTGGCCTGCAAATCATTTTATGATGCTCTTCACTACCAATTTGCATCAAATACTTCAACAATTTGACACTTGTGATCAGAAAAGGATAGATCAAGTACCTCAGACTTTTCGAGTTGGATAGCCGTATCTAGGAAAATATTATCAAGGCAGTTATTAACCCTTGTTGCACTGAAAATTGACTGGCACAGACTATAACCTACCAAGGTATCCCGTAGTCTACAGGTATTGGTTTCCGAAATAAGAAAGTTGATATTAAAATCTCCAGCAAGGATAATCTGCTTTTTTCTGTCAATAGAAGGCAAAGTTATCCAGCACGATATGAAATTCAAGTATTTGGGCATAGAAATCTCAGGATATGATGATGTTGAGACGGAGGTAAGAGAACAGACAACGAAGGCAACAAGAATAGCAGGACGCTTAAATGACACAGTATGGCGAAATAAAAACATTAAAATAGAATCTAAATCAAGAATTTACAAGACATCAGTAAGACCAACTATGACATACACGGCAGAAACTCGACCAGATACAGCGAGAACAACTTCTAGAGACAAACGAAATGAGACTACTTCATAGAATAACTGGAAAGACGCTCTTGGACAGAGAAAGAAGCGAAAATATAAGAAGGACATGCAAGATAGAAAACGTTAATGAGTGGATACTCGGCAGAAAGAGGGAGTGGAACGAGCACATCAGTAGAATGGCCAACGGAAGAATAGTCAGAACAGCACGCGACAAATCACCATTGAGTCGCAGGAGATTAGGACGTCTCCGAAGGCGATGGAGCGACAACTTAGCAGTGCAATAGGCAGAGGGACGATGAAAAGAAACAGGCGATCCGCCTAGATTAAAGAAGGAAGAAGAAGAAGCGAGGCTCTCCAAGGGTAGCTACGGTAATAGAGTACTGTTGTTTTTATAACATATCAGCTAAACACGTTCATCCCGACGACGATGCTTGACAGCGTCTTTAGACCTATATAAGAGTATTTGTTTGCAAATAAAGTATCTTTGACCTGTTTATAGTCTTACCTTTGGTTAATTGTTTACCGGTGGTACACGACAGCTCTATGATCGGTTTTTTGAATAGGACCGTCATTTACCGCCGTCGATACATCCTTACTTCGTTGCAGGCAAGGCGATAACGGAAGAAGTTTACAATGATTTTGAGAGTCAAGAAAGTAAATCTAGTAAAGTGTAGCAAGCTAAGTGACCCTGTAAAAATGTGATGTAACTGTGAACACATGAAGTGAAGTGGGTTAATAAAAATATTTTGTTCTTCTAACACATGAGGCTCTTATCAGAATTGCCCGATTAATTTATTTTTAGAGCAAGTGTAATATATCACTGAGTTTAGGAGACCAAAAGGTATCTAGGAATGTGATAAAAATAGTGAGCCCGTATTTAAGAAAAATTAAGATGACAATGTGTAACCATTGCGCTTTCAGCTGGTTCATATGCCTAGCTCACTCAGCCATTTGTGATTTAATTCTTTTTAAAGGCGTGGGTTAAAGTTTATGGCAGTTAGAACGGGCGACACTAAATTTTTACTGTACGAAATTTATTATAAATTCTATCTGTCTGAAAATCGGATAATCAAATTTAGAAAAAATACCCTGTGAAAAAGAGTAAAAAAAATAGAATGAGATTAAATTAAAGCCTAAATACAGTTGCCAAAATAAACACCAGGAATACAAATAACCAGTTTATTCAAAAAAACAACTTGTGTGGAACAATCTACTTTCTTAAAATTTAGAAGATTTTCTGATTACTGATGGTTAATATTATGCTAAAAAATATTTATGGAATATCACTTAAGCTGCTTATATACGCCACCAGTAGTAATTAATGGTCAAATTACAATTTATTAATTGCTATGTTAATTAAGTTTCATCTTGACACTTTAACACTAGATATTACAACAATCAAGTATCAATTAAACAATTTAGGCCTGGTACTCACTGCGGTTAAACTTCAAATCAGAAAGTAGCACTAGTTATGGTATATTAGCAAGTTTATGATCAATAAATTAACATTACTTATTACTATATAAAAATCTCAATAAATTACCTCGATGCCAATTAAAGAGAGGAGTTATCTTTAAAAGAACATTTTAATATTATCCAGTTACTATTGCTTAAATATGTAACAATTTATATGTTAAAATTTGGGAATAAATATCCACTAAACTACGCTTAGTGTATTCCCTTAGCAGCTGGAATATAGAAGACTTCTAAAATGTCTCCAAAATGCTAAACTAAAAGGGATTTCTGAATAAAATAAATAGATATAAATATAGCCGCACCGAATAAAGAAAATTGAGCTCAATTGACCGATATCAAGGAAACGTTCAATAATAAGGTTTAAATAAGTTAAATTAAATTTCTGCTATGGCTTTTACAGATAGATATAATTAACTTAATATAAATGGCATAGAGAGGAAACGGTAAAATAATTACAGTATATTAGAGGGCACTAAATAAGTTCAGCGAACTAAAACTCAGTATCTCTGGAAGTAATATTTCCAGTAGGTGCTTCTCGGTATATTATATTTAGTCTTTTCACTTGAAAAATAATTAAAGGTAGCACGATAAATCAAGAACAATGCTCAACATATTAGCCTTGCTGATTTACTATTAATTGAAATTGATCCTACCAGACTTGACGATGTGTTTTGTCCTCGGTAATTGGAAGACCTAGGCAAAGGTACCAGTCGGGATAACCAGGCTACACTAAACTCTCTGTCTGGTCCAAGCTGGAGAAGACGGCTGGGCCCCTACTCAGATAAAGAAGGCCTCAAGAAAATGGTCAGTGATCCCTCGGAAAGATCCTTTTAAAATAAAAGGGTTATCTCACCGCTTTGAATACGATGTTTCACAACAGCATAGCTATCTGGCAATCATCAATTAGCAGTTGAAAACTTAATTGCCATTAGGCACCTTCATGGACGAAAGTCCAAACGAGAAGACCCATTAATTTTAACTTCCCTCCATATATCTTATTTTCATGCGCATCTTCGGAAGGCTCCTGCTGTCAAGTGGGTCGGAGTACTGAAATCCACTCATAATAGTAATGTTGTGATAATCGATACCACAATTTAACGGATACACAGAGAAAATTGCGATATAATATTCAGGTACAATTACAACGTTACAAATGGGGGCCCGAAGACAATACGTCAAGATTAAAAACTGAAAACACCACATTCTAGACATGGAAAAGTATTAATGAGAAAGTGAATTTTATTTTTGTAGCACTCTGATACCCCACGATGCTGCTGCTAACGTTATAGTTAAGGGCACATAAATTAGAGAGCAAAAGTCAAATATTGTTTACTTAATTTTCTTGATGTAACTAAAAATACAGCCGTATGTCTAAATAATATAATATAATATCTTACCGATCAAGTTATATACTCCAAACTTAAGAAGTTGCGCGAAATAGCCTATGTATTTGCGCTATTTTTGATGGGCTTAGAAACACCGTGACCTCGCCGTGACCTAATTTTCTTCTTCCTTTGAACACCTGCTTCCTTATTGGTAGATTAAAGGTCATACATAAAAAAAATCGATATATTTCCCTCATCATTTTAGGCTCCGACTACGGACCTGGCGAACATGTGTCAAACTCCGCAGACGAGTTGAGAGTTTAAAGGCTGCGGTGGCTTTAGCATATGGAGTCGACGGGAAATTTTCACACGAAGACTTAATTAATATTACATTTCGGGGAGTTTCCCCGGAAAAAAAAGGGTTTCGCGTGCCGCGAACTGAAATAAGCCGTCTTTCACAGATAAAGGCGCTTTTTGTTGGGTAAAAGTTTATACAACTATCTCCCTACCCCTTTGTGTACGTTTAAGGCTATTAGCATAGCCTAAAAAAGACTTTAGACTGTGCTATTAGTATGTTTTAAACGGATCTAGAAGTGTAACCGTATAGAAAAGGCTGACAAGGGTCAGAAAAAAATACTGGCTAATCAAAATTAATTGCCACGTTTAAACGATGTGCTTAGTCATTTCCTTGCAGCAAATAGGAAATAATTTACACATTTTTAAAGAGTAGCAATTTTTGTGTTGGATATTTTTATTTATTTATTTGTTTATTTATTTTATTTATTAAATTGAATCAACAGTAAATAGTACAACAAAGGTATATATTACGTCCAAAGCACAATAACATATTTACATATGGTATACTATTTGCAAATATATATACATATTTTAAGAGTTTAAAAATTCATTTATTGAATAAAAAGATTGCAATTTCACTACCTGTTTCTTAAGGTTTTTACTATCAGCAATGTCCCTAAGAGAACTCGGCAGCTTATTATAAAATATAATACCCATATATCTAGGACTATTTTCGAAGGTTGCGAGTCTGTGCACGGGGATACGCAAATCATTCTGACGTCTGGTATTATATGCATGGACAAAATTGTTTCTATGAAACTTTTCAATATTGTTCTTAACAAACACCAAAATTTCCATAATATAAATACATGGTACCGTCAATAGTCCCAGCTTTACAAATAGCGGTCTGCAATGTGATCTATTATCAACACCTTCCATAGTTCTTACAATTTTTTTGTAACCATAATAATCTCGTGGTATGACTTGAACATCCCCAGAATAAAATGCCATCTTTAACCCTGCTATAAAATTGAGTATAATAATATGATATAAGGATACTCGTACTGCAAACCTGTTTCAATATATACATGGCAAAAGCGACACAGGATAATTTTAAAGAAATGTTACAAACATGTGATTCCCACACTAAACTACTCTCTAGATATACAACCAAAAATTTGGTCACAGACACCTGTTGCACAGATTTCGAATTAACCCTAATTAACAGAGACCTATCACAGCGATAGCCCCGAGGAGCAAAATTCATAAAAACAGTTTCTGTTCATTCAAGGCGAGTCCTCATGAGCGGACTATACGCAGAGCGCACTGGCGTTCGACGATGTGGTTGGCTGAAATGGTCACGTGATCTGTCAAAAGTGCGCTGTCAGTAATCGGCGCTGATTATGCCAACAATCCGCCGAAAAGTCGAGTTTGTTTCTACTTTTCGGCGTACTCCCGGCATTCAAAGTGACACTAGTGGCCAGTGTTGCCAACTTAACGAATTTTCCGTCAGATCTAGCGGATTAGGGTAACCACGAAACGGGAGAAACGACCAAAACTAACCCAAGACATACCCAAAATCAAGAAAAAACTTTTTAGAAACTTAACCGTAGAAAATAAAAAAAGCAACGGCCGAGCCGTCGGCCGCCGCCGATAGCCACAGAATTGAGACCCAACCATCTAACCCTCTAGACCACAACGGCTCATGCTGCAAATTGATTGTATCGCGAAGACATGGCGTGAATACAATCGCTCGAGTCAACCCTACATATACTAGATGGCGTTGGAGTCGTAAGAGAGAGAGGGAGGCGTCGCAGGCAGTATTTCGTCATAGGGAATGATTTTAGACCGGCGCGACCTAGCCGCTAATGACGGTGACGGTTACGGTCTCGTAGTATGCTCGTGCTTGTAGTCTCTCTCTCGATTCTATTTAATAATTCACCTCGCTTTCGAAATATTAACAAATATTACATTTTAGTTACAGATATTTCTACCTATTTGTATATGTAAATAAGGTAACAATTACAGCATTTTTATTATAACGGATTTAATTGACGGAATAAAATATTTTTTAACTGATTTTTGACGGAAATTTACCATGCATTTAACAGAATTTCAAAAATATCGTTGGCAACACTGCTAGTTGCAGTGTTAATTTTGCAGTTGTTAATTTTTTTCTCTGTTATTTGTTTTGTTGGATTCTTTGCGTGGTTCGTTTAATCTTAATTCATTTATTTACTGTGATACTATGACTTTATTTTATTTATGTACCTATAAAGCTCTCAGTTTAATTAATTATGATTAGCTTTGAAAATGGTAAGCAACCAGGTGAGTACCCTTGGCAATTAAAAACAGTGCTTTGTAAAGCTTTTAATTTTATTTTGGCCGCTGTTTCGAGACTGTTTTAAATGTGGTTTTTTAATAAAATCACATTGTGAAAACTTGCTGAAGCACGAGTGTTTGAAAAACATTTATATCGAAGGCGATTGATCTGGTGGAAGATCAAAATAAATTCTTAACAATAGGTAAGAAATATAAAACTTCTTACCTGGTCCTACAATACCACAAATTGGTACCATTATCTAGCTTTTTTATTTCACATGTACACTGGTTATTTCAAAATGTTTACGCTTATTAGTGCGAAAACAACAAGCCCATGCCTCAAGCCATGCAGTAGTAGGTAAACCTGATCTAACAGAGGCCTCTGGAGAAACATTGAAGGAAACAGTGATAAAATTAGTTCAGGATAGGCCACCTCTATATAATTCCAGTTTACCTTTATCGCAGAGAACGGCACCAAAAAAAGCAGCTCTATGGTTGGAGACTTTTAATATACTAGGGGGGAAGATGAGTTTGAAAATGGAAATACCTGAGAGACAGGTACAATAGAGCAAAGAAACGGATGACGGAGTATAGGCCTAGCGAGTCAGAAGCTACTTCATTACCTGATCCATGATTTAGCTAGTAAGAAATGATGCGATTTGTGGATGATGGGATTCATGACAAACAGTAAGTAAAACTTATTAATTCCCTCATATTTATTGTTTTGAGATTGTTCACATTTTCTAGTGACTATGCCATAACAGTCTACCATTTATACACATTTATATTGTCTCAGCAACATAGTTCATAATGAATTGGATGATTCCGTGAAAGATGTATTTTAATTGTACTGTTTGGTTTTTGACACTGTGTTTTTATGTTGTCTTGTCTGTAAGCATTTTATGCTTTTGATAATTATGTCGTTCTTGTTTGATATTTTAAATTAGAAATTAGTGTGTAAGAATAGTCTGTAAGTACTTACGTACTGATTAAGTTGTTTGCACTGATTGGCAGTAGGTTTTAATTACTAGTCCATAGATTTCTTTAACTTTTTTTTTCCTCAGCTTTGTCAATGCATTTTGTTCGAGACAATAAAGCATTATTGAATTTGAATTGAAATATTTCTATTTCATTCAAAACATTTTTATCAACAATCAATTCTTTTTTAGTACAATATCTTCAGTTGCATTTATAGTGATGTATGTATGGCAGAAAAAAACGACATATTCACTCCACCTCTAATCGATAGCTGCGCAACAAGTCCTGGGTTGTTGTCTCCAACACTTTCTGATGGCTCAAATTCATTTGCTGCTAGAACTGCCAAACGAGCATCTTCAGAGGATCTACCAAGAGTTGATCGAGGCAAAAGTATGTATTTTTTTCTAAATGTTCATTTGGTTTAGCCCTCGACTCAACCCCAAACTCAAAATTTTTATATGGAGCAAGCCATAATTTTTAGCAATGTAATTATATCTTTTTGCTAACCATTTTTATTGTTTTGTAATAGGAAAGAAGGAAGAGCCAAACGTTCTCCAAAAAGAAATCGCCTCAATTTTGAGGGAGACCAATAAGCCACCAGATGGAGTTGATGGGTTCTTAATGCGATTGGGGGAAAGCCTGAGAAGAATGCCATATAGGGAACGACCTAAATTGGGGCTTGAAATTATGAAATTAATTTTCGAAACTGAATGTAATTTGGATAGACAATAAATATTAATTTAATATTGTTAGAATAACAGACAACTCCATAACCCATTAGTATTTAAAACCAAATACATATCAAAATTATTTTGCTGAATTTAATGATCTGAAAACATGATTTATTCAAAATATTGGCCTATTTAAACAATGTTTTTTAAACATTGACTTATTCTCACTAAATTGTGTATAAGATATTATCATGCCCAATTATCGTAAACTCTGCCAGTGGCAATGTAAATTAAAAAAGTATTTTTCTTTTAAGATTTTATTCTAGTAATCTCATGAATACACAGGTTTACGAAAGAAAGATGGTTAGTTATGGTAAAGTTCCTATGAAAAGAATGTGATTTAACAAGCAAAATTGTCGAATGCTGTTTTACAGGACTCTACTACAGCACATAAACCTTAGTAAAATTAATAATAATCATTATTTAATGCTTTTTCCCATTGCCATTCAATAGCACAAGGGCCACACAAAAATCTTTTATTTTATTTCTAAGATTTCCAGCTTCTTGTGAAAAAGTATTTGATCCCGAACTTCTATTATCAAGTAAACCTTGGGTCGTTGAAATTAATTCTTCATCAGCATTTATTTTATTGTCTTCCTCAGCTTTTCGTAATAACAAAAACAGACACAAGCCTGTACGATTTTTCTTACTGTGGCTTCGCTTGCAAGAATCGGTTTTCAAAAAATTCGCCACTTGGCCACCAAGATCCCAAAAGCATTCTCCACAACTCCTCGAGCCCTGCTAAGTCTATAGTTAAACACTTTTTGAGTTAAGTCAAGATTTCCTCTACGTAAGTATGGCCGCATTAGGTAATTTGTGAGGGAAAATGCTTCATCGCCTACAAGTACATAAGGCAAGATATCTTCAGATGGTGGAAGATTAGAAAGATTTTGATCGGAACCTTGACCCATTGTTCTTCGCCTGAATATACCACTGTCACTAAATCTCCCAGGGGCACCAATATCTACCGCAATAAATTTACAACAAGCATCTGCAATTGCCATAAGATTTATTGAATGTGTCTCTTTATAGTTGTGATAGTTTGATCCAGATTTAAGTAAAGCCTGAAAAAAGTTATATTTGAGTAATAAATTAAAAGTTTTACATTCTCAAGTAAGTACCTGTATTGTGATATGTTTACCGTCAATTGCCCCAATGCAATTTTTAAAGTGCCATTATGTCTCAAAGTCCCTGGCTATTTCTTTCCAGTTTCCAGACTCAGGTTTAACAAAAACTTCTTCCTTTAGAATCCTCCAAATGGCCTCACATGTTTCTGCTATGATTGTAGATACAGTTTGTTTCCCTACTCTGAAATAATAGGATAGGGATACCATAGTGTCTCCTGATACCAAATAACGTGAAGTTATTTCTAGTCGCAGTTTTGGCTCAATGGGTTCTCTGATGACAGCTCGTTTTTTAATAAATGGTTCAAGTATAGACAACAATTCATCAAATGTTTCTGGTGACATTCATAGAAAATTATGTAATTTCTGTATATCAGTTCTTCTCATTTCCTCTATCAAATTATTGCTTGTTCCTTGAAGCATTCGTTGTTCTTTCGTAAATATTTCCCTTATCCAAATTCTTTTCCTTCTACTAATTGTTTTCTCTTTTTAATTTTGCAGTTTATAAATTAGGTACAACTTTGCCACATTTCGGCATCCGGATGGCCGGCCTACGCCAAGAGGGACATTTTGATAATTTTATTGCTAATGCACCCATTGCATACAAAATTGTTCCACTAGATACTTTGTTTTCCATTTTAGCATCTACTTAGTACTTATTCTCGTTAAAGGCAAAATGTATTTTGTGTTTATCATTTATCATGCTCTGTTGACAGTTCGCACAAGCTGTCAAACGTTGAAACGAACTGTCGGTGGGGATCAGTACGCCAAAACGAACGTACTGCGCCGTCAAACTGGGTCCGCTTCAAATGCGCTCATGAGGACCCACCTTCAGACATAATCGATTTTGACTAAACCACCGCATAAATCTATCAATCATATTTTGCGTATACATTTGCACTAACGGAATCTCATTATCGCAAACATCGTCAAATTTCCCTGGTCCACTATATCCGGAAGATTGTTTACATATAATAAAAACAACGGGGGACCCAAGACAGACCCCTGTGGCACTCCACATGAAATTTGTTACAAATTAGAACGTTTATCATTTACTTCACCTAACTAAAACCTATTCTGTAAATATGATGTTAACCAGGCATGAATCCTACCCCTAAATCCACACTCAAATATCATATATAATAGAAGGGTGTGATCAACGCCTTACTCAAATCCATAAAAATTCCAATACACTTATTTTATTATCTAGTAGATCATATAAACTACCCAAAAAATGTAATATGCCCGATTGGGTAGAAACACCTTTCTGGAAACGTGCTGGGAAGCATTTAGTACATTAAATCTAGTTATGAATCCAATCATCCAGTTATACATATACGGCCCGCTCCAAAACCTTAGCCAGGGTTGGCAGGATAGAAACAGGTCTGTAGTTACTGCGCTAAATTGATAAAATATTTATTTAAATATCCTGCAACATCCCCGCCATCTTTTATACTTCTCAAATCAGTCCTATACATTTCCTATGAATTTGTTTATACTGTTTATACATGGTATTATTGAAATTAGAATTAGATACAATTTTTTTTCTATATAATTCTTTTAGCGTGCGTGATGAAAATTCCTGGCGTCAACCATTTTTTAGCTTTACTTGCAGTGCTATTAATTACCTTTTTGAAAGGAAACGATCGATATATCCATGTAATGCTTTACCAGCTGTAAGAAATTGTCATATGCAATTTGTGTTATTCTGATTATATCTATTTACAGATAGCCAATATTCCGATTATAAGTGCCATAAAAGCAATCTGAAATTCTTCTCGCTGTAACATCGGAAATACTTATCACAATCATTTACAACAGGTTGTACTTGAAACCTAAGCAACTGAGCCGAGTGATCCAAAAGACCGTTATGCAAGACACTACAGACAACCCGGGTCAACTCCTCACTAGTACACATGTAGTCAATGCAAGAGGCACTCAGCGATGTAACCCTAGTTGGTTCATCAATTAGATTAACAATGCCAAAAGATGTAAGAGTATCATTAAGCGCACCCCTCGCACCACCCATGGATCACCAATCAATGTTGAAGTCTCCACAAAGAATAATTGATTTTGAACCTAAGCAAATATCATAAAAAGTTGTTCCAAATATAACAAGATCTCTTCAACGCTTGATGCAGGTGATCTATATACAAATTACTTTGGTACTCACATTATTAATGATTACATTTATTGCACATACCTCAAAACAAAGTTCTTTAGCGTATTTAGAAACACACTTTACCTCACTTACCAAGTCACGTTACTTTTCATTGTAGTATATGATACTTCCGCAATTCTTTAGTAAGGACATCGCAAACACACTACCCATCATAAAACCATCCAACTTAAGAACCCCGGCCTCCTCCTCAGCCAGCCAATGATCAGTTAAACAAATAACGTCAGCATTTTCATAAGCAACCAGCACACTGGTTGCTTCAAACACTGTATATTTTTATGCAAAACAACAAAACTATCCATATCCCTATGTTCTGTTGTAGCTGATGGCTATGCCACACCTTTAACTCTCTTTCTCTGAAGCTCAATCTTTTTCCGGTAAATAGAACAGCGTACCTTTGCTCAACTGTCCCACTCACACAAAAAACAGCAAACTTTTGTGTAATCTAGCTACAATCCCAGTAAAATTGCAACAACTCTGCCAGCTGTGTTTATTACATTTAATGCATCTCAATAACTGCCTCATGTTATCATACGTTTAATGCATATCCGTCAGAAATAGATGGTAACTTATTTTCAGTATGCAAAAGCCCTGCTTTAACACTCACCGTGGAACTGTCTATAAATAAACCTTCATTTCTGAAGATTGTACGGTGTATTCAAAATCGTCATTACATGATATTGCTAAACACTAAATTATTCTCCGTGTCAAAAAATGATGATAGATACTTTTGGCGCTTACCAAAGA
>JAEQML010080116.1:0-11716 GCA_016904865.1 Pissodes strobi | reverse complement strand
TATATATATATATATATATATATAATGTGATGTATTTCTTGAACCATTTGCTTATATTTGTTGGGTTAATTCTTGGGTATTAGGTTCATGTTTTGAAAATCAAGTTATGCTTTATTGGTGACGTTTCGCCTGATCATAGCAGGCATTATCAAACCATATTTTTATTAAAACTTTTTCCTATGTCGGCATCTACAATTACAAACAAGAACAAATTTAGGTATATAAACATTGAAGTAAAATAACAAAATACAATACGTCACGTACTTAGACAATTATTTAAGAAAACAAAACAACAAGTTTAAAAATTGGTCAAAAACCGAAAACTAAAAACAAAAGGTTAGATATCTAAGAAGTACGTACCTTGAGAAACCGCAGTGCTATGTGGAAAGAAGCTAATAATTAATAAGTCGTGTAGCCATGTGTTGGTTCGGCGAAGCACGAATGCTGCATTTTGAACAGAAAAAGTATAAGCATTTTTTGTAAATCTAATAAAACATTATATGTTTATATTGACGTTAGTACAGAAATGCTATATTGGGTGTTATTTTATTAAGGCGTTGTAAATCTGACTGAAGTTTTCGATATCTTTTCTATCATTCATCGCATTACACTCTTTTTTTATGTACACCATTTCTCTGAAGGATAGTTTATGATAATTTGAGAGAGATAACTCTGAAAAACATCAAAACATTAACAAATCTTGCAACAACCAAAAATACTTAGCATTACCCTACACTCAAAATTTATCGGAAAAAATTAAATACACTATGTCAAAATATAACATATCAGTGTGCCATAAAGCGTACAATACACTAAAATTTTTATACACACCCTTAAAAAGTAAAACTCTCACTAAACAACAATCGAACGTGGTTTACAGTATACCCTGCTTAAATTGTCCAAAAAAATACATTGGCATGACCACTCAATGTCTTTCCAATATAATAAATGGCCACAAATATACTAAGAACGCCTCTACGGCCTTACATAAACATGAGAAGGATACCAAGCATGAATTTGATTTTAATAACCCAAAAATCTTAAACAAGGACTCAAATTATCATAAACTATCCTTCAAAGAAATGGTGTACATAAAAAAAGAGTGTAAACTTCTTAAACTTAAACGCCCTAGCCTCTCAATTAACATAAACGGAAGGCCTAAATGAAAAAAAAACTATTCTTCATAACAGTTTTGCTTATGTCTTGACTGAGCAAACCCCATGTATTTATCTTGTAAACTAACAAATATATCACAATAAACGTCCGTGAGCCTTTTTCGTCAGCAATCGCCGTGACGCGACCTTCAAATTTTACTCCCGGTGCGCGTTAAGAAGTTTCACTTCAAAAAAAAATCTTGTATGTGGGATTGTCAAGATCACACTTTAAATTTATTTTAGGATGTTTATAGGGTGCCTCGTACATCAATAACTATATAGCTAACAGCATGGAGTCTATATATAAATAATGCATTTTTGGATAATTTATAGATTGCTCTCAATCAGGAAGTTGACATCGATAGTTTTATTATCAAGAATTACCTAGGTTGAACAGATTAGATTCTAGTTATTCAGAAACGTGAAAATTGTCAATTTAAAATATTAGATATTTTAAAAATGTATCCCGTATGTCAAATTCAGTGGCGGCTCGTCATAAGGGGCGAAGGAGCCATGACACTACCGTGTGACTCTTAATATTTCGAGTTTAGCCAAAGATATTTTTTCTATTTTTTAATATATAGGGGAAGTTGGCCTAAAATGACATACCATTTTCTTTCTTGCCTCCGTAAGGAAAATTAAAGAGAATTAGCAGATTTCAAGTAGAAAAATAGGTATCTCAGGCAATATGGATTGTTTCTATGTAATAAGGATCTGCCATTTTAATAGTTAATTGTATTTTATCGTTTTTCTAAGAAAATAAGCTTACTATGTCATTTTAGGCAGGCATGTGGGTATAGTGACATAGTACAGAACTAAATTATTGTATTGCCTATTTATTTGAAAAAAGGTTTTTTTGCAAGTACAAAGTAAAATTTCAAATACTTATTAAATACATATATCACAAACAAATTGTTTTGCTTTTCTCCCAACGCCCGCACATTCACAATGGGCCCATAACTCACTCCAGCTTTGTCTATTGTTTTTTTTTATATTTTCCGACCATCTGTAAATAATTTTTTTTATCAGACCACAATTTAATAAATAATATTGCATAAAGGTAGTTAGGAAAATAAATCAATCAGATAAATAATAAACTTGATAAATAAGGGCAAAAAAATGACATACTATGCTACTTTGCCCTAACCAAAGGTATGTCATTTTACACGAGACGCCATGTTTTTTTAAAACAACAAATTTTAAACTTCGGTTAGGGTAGTTTTTAGACTGAAACATGCTAACAGATAAGCTCACCTTTCATAATTTCACATCACAATTTGCAATTATTGATGCAAAATATTTATTTGGGTTCAATAAGAAGTGCATGCAAAAAAACTCTAAGACCTACGTTCACGTTAATCGTCAAAATTCTCTATACGCGTGACATTAGCGGGGTCTCAGTAATAGAGGACGACTGACACTTGTTCTGCAGACCGCAGTTTAAATGTGCTAGTTACTAACATGAATGAATACGGAAATGGGCTATCTATGTCATTTTAGCCGATTATGTTACCTACCTATTATTTAACCGGAATTAAAATTTATCTAATAAATACATAATATTCATCGTATCTCCAATGGATAATAATAATTTATAGACTCTGATAATATTAGTCATCGAAAAATATAATGATTTCCCGATAATTGGGCTATCTGAGTCAAACGGGCGGGCGGCGGCGGCGCGCGGCGGCCCCTTCTTCAATAGCAAAATGCCATGGAAAGGTCAAATGATGAGGTTACGACGATGCATGCTGAGAAGCATTTAAAGATCCTTTACACAAATAGTGCACTATGTAAAAATCGACCTCTCCTATTGGTCGATCCTTCTCGTATTACGATATGTCTACGTGATGCAATCGATTTCTATCAAGAGCTCTCGTGGTGTAGAGGTTTATATAACTGGGTCTCACCTGGACGGCCTAGGTTCGAACCCCGTTGCTATTTTTAATTTTTTTTAAAGATTATGTTTCTAAACAGTTTTTTTTTCTTGATTTTGGGTATGTCTTGGGTTAGTTTGGGTTAGCACCTGGTTAGTTTCCATTTCCTGAGCCCACGTAGCGAGCGAAGCGAGCGGAGGGCCATGCGGATCGACCAATTGGAAAGGCCGCATTTTATATAGTGCACTATTTGTGTAAAGGATCTTATAATGCTACTGAGAAGGCGACTTTAGCCGTAAATCCGGGCCACCTGATTCAATGGCTCAAGCCGCGTTTCGATAAGTAAAAAAGATCGGTCTGACCCTACTTGCGAAACGTTTAAAATGAATCTAATTAGCAATCTTTTAGTGAAACCCTTTTTCACGTATTCACGCTTTAGGTATGCTGTCTGCAGAAAAAACATTTTGTAAATGGCTTTGAAAATTTTTTATAATAAAGTAATTGAATAATTTGCAACCAAAAAAAAAGAAGGATGGATTTCATATATCGGAAACTGTAGAACTAAAATTATTAGTATTAGCGCGTGTAAATACTGTCAATAGTAATTTTTGTAAATTAACCTATGGTAGGATTTTTCATGGAAACTGCAAGTACATTCAGCATTAATTTCTGTGGGTATGTTAAGTGTTTTTTTTTTACTAAATTTAACAGAACCCTTTGATAAGTTTTGAGTAGTTTCTTGACAAAATTTGGCATAGTCTGGGCAGAGTACAAATAATATCGAGTAGACCCACTCAGCAAAAATCGTTTGATGTTTTTGCATCAAACGCAAAAGCAGCACGGTAAAAAATACTCTACCTGCAGCAGTGAGCAGTCTGTGGGGAGAGGTTCAAAAAGTATTCGCTGATGCGCTTTCTTCGGTTATTATAAGACAACGCGACGCGAAAGTACACAATCTCAGGGCGTTTGCACACTCTGTCCCTCGTAGCGTGGCCTCGGTGGCCATCAGTTGCCATGAACTAGATTGATCCGGATTCGCCCCGTCGCCAAACGTTGTCGACAAAATTGAAAATTTGTCTCCAGTGAACCTACCGTATACTTATTTATACTGTGGTCTGGGTTAGTGTTAGTTTCGTGGCAAAACTTGGGTTAGAAACCCAAAAAATAGTAGATATATAATAGAAAAGTATTCGCTCTCCATTTTTTAAAAATTACAATTACAATGAGCCATAAAAAAATAGTTGCCCGAGGAGCGTTTTTTTAACGTCTTTTAGGTAAAAATTTGGTTGTGTCACCCCAAATTTTTATCAGTAATGCTTGGTAAAATTCGCTTCGTTCGTTCGTGGAAGGCGTGTTTTTTTAAAGGATTTTGAGTAAAAATTGGGCGTTAAACCCCCAAAACTTTGCGGGTTAGCCTCCGGCTGCGCCTGCGGCGAGCTGTTTTTTGTCAGATAGATGATTATATTTTGGCACCATCTTACCCATAAGTCACGAGCCGCCACTTGTCAAAAGTATTGAGAAGTGTTCGTAAAGTTATGAGATAAAATAATATAGGGCAGCTAATTTAACTTTCTAACTCGTAACAATCTGACTGTAAACATATTTTATAAACCTGTTCTTGTACAAACAATAATTTGAAGCTCAATCAAATGCCCTTTAAAAATTGAAGAAATTCCGACTACTTTCGAAGATATTAGGAGAAGACCAAATATTAGCAGGACTGTTCTTATTTTTTTCCTGGAGTTATTTATCAGATTTGGCTTTTTTCAAAGTCGCCGTTTCGTTCTTGTCACGGACCACTGCATTTTTTATTTTAGTTTTTGAAAGAGCCCGTTATTTTAAGAGTAGCAATATATGTAGGTACAGTGTGTGCGTGGATTTGCTTGCCAAATGGGAAACTTTTATTTTTCATTTTAGCAAAAAATTTTATTCTTCATAAAGAGTTTTACTTGCGAAAAAAATGAGATTTACGTGTAGACATATTAAATTTTTGTACAAGGCGCTCAAAAATGTGATGGAATAAGAGTTTCATGAAAAATAAGCGCCATAATTCGCATTTTTCAAAAAGAAAAATAGATATGTAATTGATATATATTTGGGATATTGACTGCCGAGTTGAATCTAGACAAGTTTTTAAAAAAGCATTTTACTCAAAAATAAAAAAGAAAGGTAGTTTATTTATAATCATATTCGTGTTTTTAAAGTGTTTGAGCGCTCAGTATAAAAAATTGGATATGTCTATACGTGAATCTCAATTAAAAATAAAAAAGATTCCCATTTGGTAAGCAAATCCACGCACGCAGTGTATCTCACACTCAATAGCATTTAGAGTTTTTTTTAACCACCAACAAAAAAATAGTGTTTTTACGATTTTACGAATATTTTTTTTTAATTAACTTTAAATTGGCTTATTAGAAAATAATGAAATTTGATGCGAGAGTTATGTGTACAGAACTTGCTGACGATACCAGAAGCTTCCAAGAAACTGCTTTATCTGCAGTGTAGAGTAAAGAAGTATTTAGAAATGTAATCGTTTTTAAAAAATCGGTTTCTTCTTCAAAGAACATAAGTGGCGCAGTCGGTAGGATAGTGCGGCAACGGTTTAATCGAATTGATCGGTGAAAAATCGTGGCTTGGGTTTCAACCTTTTGGCGCTATCTCCGAAAAATCTCCGTTCGACGAAGGAACTTCGAGAGACAGACAGCCAGGCAGCAAGCAGCAAGAATCGGGAAAGGACAAGAAGAGTCAGACAAACGCGTGTTTTGAATCTGTAAGTGCTTTTCTAAACCCTCTGAATAAGGATTTTTAGAAAAGATAGTTAGATTGTGCATTGTGCATATCATATCAGTCTATCGCAGACAAATAGGTTAGTTTTTGAAAAAAAAAATAATAATAATATATATACATACATATATACTGTATGTTTAATTTAAAAGAAATAGCGGAGTGTTAATCCGAAATTACTAATATTGAAAGTAGCAAAATTTCTGGCTTAGAAAGTTTAAATTTGCTAAATAAAATGGCTCCTAATAAAGGTAATCTACCCAAAGTTAATTGGGATTTATTTAGAAGTAAATTAGATATAATTAAACCATATGATGGTAATAGTAATACGTTAAATAAATTCATTAAAAGATGTTACGATCTTGTAAACCAATATAAGGCATTTAATGATAACGATTTAAATCAGCATGTTTATGACTGTATTCAAGAAAAGCTAAGTGGCCGAGCCGAAACTATGGGTGGCAATCGCGCCGAATTACAAAATTGGGATACAGTGTTTTTCTGATCGCAGGAACTTTGATTGCTTAGTTCAGGAATTAACAAGAACAAGACCCTGCAAGGGCGAACATTTAAGTGATTTTGGTCGTAGATTACAATTAATTAGAAGTAATGTTGTTCAAATAATCTGTAATGATCCTAACCTTAATGCTAATGAAAAATTGTGTCATATTAATTATTATGAAAAAACCGCATTGAGCACATTTATTGCAGGTTGTACTGGTACGCTTAAAAATAATATGCATCTTAAACAACCAGCATCATTAGAAGATGCTATGGCATATGTAAGCGAATTCGAGAATTTTGAAAATCTTTATGGTAATTTCTTTGATCCAAACAAACATACGAAAAATTACACTCCAAATTTTAGACAAAATAATTTTCAACAGCAGCAAGCTCCAAATAATCCCATAAATCAGAATTATAATTTTTCGCCTAATCCAGTTCCATTTAATACATACGGACAAAACCCGAATTTTTCTACAAGACCAAATTGGCCTAATCAGCCTATAAACATTCAACCTCGACAACTTCCACCCCGTAGATATCCTACGATAAAGAAGTGTTTGGACGTCCACAAAATGTGTTTAGACCAAACCAAATACCACCAAACCAATTACCAAAACCTACCCCAATGTCTACTGTTTCACGAAATCCCACAATGATGACAAATAGACGAAATTTCCCAAATCATAATTTCTTTAGGCAACAGCCAAATCAAAACCCCAAATTTTCATTTGAGGAATTGCATACTAATGAATATTGTGGGAATACAGAAGACGTATCCTACTGATAGTTGTAATAATTATTCTGCTAATTATTATGATGAATCGCAAACTTATTACGAGCCCGTAGGTCCTGACAATGACCTAGAAAATTACCAAATGTCGGATTTTATTGGCCAAAGCCAAAAATTGAAATACCATTCAAATATAGACAATCAACTAAGGTAAATTTTTCATTATCTGTAGGGTCATACGAAAAAATAATAAAAAATATTCCCGTTAGTATATATAGCGGAGACCAGATAAAATAGATAATCTTTTTATTCCCATTCAAAATAAGGATTTGCTCCTTTGGAAATCATAAATAATTCGGAAAGAACTATTATTTCAGTTACTTTAACGCAACCCATACCTGTTGACTCTTTTGAACCATCTTTATCTAGTAGGTTATGAAATATTTACATTTGAAAATGTAAGCCATATATTTCAAAATAACCCAAAATTTTCAATCAAATCATGATAAATGCGACATAGAAAATCTTCTTCGCATAGATCATATGAATTTCGAAGAAAAATCTTCCATCCTAAAACAATGCAGACAATTTTCTGACATCTTCTTTAAACTAGGAGGTAAGTTAACTTTTACGTCAAAAATTAAACATAATATTAGGACCAGTGATGAAGTCCCTGTTCATACGAAAACTTATCGTTACCCATATTGTCATAAAAATGAAGTTCAAACTCAAATTAACGATATGCTCGAAAAAGAAATAATACGCCTCTCTTCAAGTCCATGGTCATCGCCGATATGGATCGTTCCGAAAAAATTGGACGCATCCGGTCAGCAAAAATGGAGAGTAGTGTGCGATTTTCGTAATATTAACAAAAAAACCATAGACGATCGTTACCCTATACCGAATATTACCGATATCCTTGATAAGCTCGGTAGAGCCCAAACTTTTCGACCCTCGATTTGGCCAGTGGGTGTCACCAAATTGAGATGGACGAAAATTCCATTGAAAAGACAGCTTTTAATGTAAATAACGGTCATTTCGAAGAACGCGCCGTCAACTTTTCAACCTGTTATGGACGAAGTTTTAAAAGAACTGCAAGACAAAGTATGTATGGTCTTTATGGATGATATAATAGTTTTTAGTACTAGCTTGTAAGAACATATCCAAAATTTGCAATTAGTATTCTCAAAACTGCGTGACGCAAATTTAAAAATACAACTCGACAAATGTGAACTCTTGCGTAGAGAAGTAGAATTTCTTGGCAATATAGTAACATCAGATGGAATTAAACCGAACAACAAAAAAATCATAGCCATTCAAAAATTTCCTATTCATAGAACACAACGCGATATTAAATTATTCCTTGGTTTATTAGGGTATTATAGGAAATTTATAAGAAATTTCGCTAAAATTACTAAGCCTAAGACCCAATGTCTCAAGAAAAATGAAAAAGTAGAACACACAAAAGAATTTATTGAATGTTTCAATACGTGCAAAAATCTTCTTACATCTGAACCTGTGTTACCTTATCCTGACTTTTCAATACCTTTCGAACTTACTACAGACGCATCAAATTTCGCGGTAGGCGCAATTTTGTCCCAAAAGGACCACCCTATATGTTATGCCTCAAAAACGCTAAACCCAGCTGAAATCAACTACTCGACGATTGAAAAAGAATTGTTGGCAATCGTATGGAGTTGTAAATATTTCCGCCCATATCTTTTCGGACATAAATTCACAATTTTAACGAACCACAAACCCTTACAATGGTTGTTTTCCTTAAAAGAGCCGATTTCCAGAAAAAGGCAAAAACAATCAAGCGACTGATGCATTTCTAGATATCCCCCGAATTTAGACTTAAATGCAATTGAAACTGAATCAATAGTTAAAACCCTGGAGACGCGAACGAAATAAATGACAGCTTTCTCCAAAACCTTGACGAAATCCCTGAAGTAAACCAATCGGTTATTGATGAGATCCTTCAACCTCCTGAATCTAATATTCCGAAAATCAATATAATATCTGATATCCAAATAAATCCATCAAATGAAAATAATTCAGACGATTTGGAAACTGTACATAGTTCATTAGAAAATCCAACATTAGGTTTGCCAATTTCTGAACGTTCGCTAAATACTTTTAAAAATCAAGTAATTATAACAATTGGCAACGTAGACAACCTTAAATGTAGTTTTAATAAAGTCTTTCGAAACACCCGACTTTATGTAATAATATCAAACAGGGAACCACAACCGCATATAGTTAAATTACTAAAATAATTCATAGACCCAAAACAGACATTTGCTATCTTCTTTAGGAATGATCAACTAGCTGAATTCTTTTCAGTAACTGTACAAAGCCTTTTTAAAAATTCTTCCTTTAAATTAATTCGGTGTACAACATTTTTGGAAGATATCGAGACACAAAATGAACAAAAAGAAAATCTTATTTTATATCACACTACTAAGACCTGTCATAGGGGTATAAATGAAATGAAACTTGCCCTTACTTCCAAATGTTACTGGCTAAATATGTCATCAGATATCGAAACATTTGTAAATAATTGCGAAATTTGTTTAAAAAATAAATACGATCGCAATCCACCAGTAATAAAATTCAGTCTTACTCTTACTAGTTCTAAACCACTAGATCATATTCATATAAATGTATTTAAGATATCCAATGAATCGTTTTTGACAATAATTGATACCTTTTCTCGTTATGGTCAAGCCTATCATCTAGATAGCCTTACAGGACTCTCGATATTGGAAAATTTATTAATTTTTATTACTCATCATGGATTACCACTAAAAATCACTACAGATTGTGGCACGGAGTTTAAAAATAAAGAAATGGAGGACTTTTACAAATTATATAAAATTGATCTCTATTATACAACAGCAAAAAATAGTAACTCCAATTCTCCAGTTGAAAGATTCCATTCAACTCTTATCGAACATTACAGATGTTTAAAAGAGGAAATTTCCCACCTCACACCTATTCAATTGATTAAACGCACAGTTTTAGCATATAATAATTCGATTCATAGTGTCACGAAATATACACCGTTTGAGGTTTTAAAAGGCCATATAAATAGCTCCAATCCTTTCGATCTAAATGATCATATGATTGTCTCAAACTACGTTCAAAATCATAAAGAAAATACCAACTTGCTTTATAGAAAAATCCAAGAAATTAATGTCCAAATGAAAGAAAAAATTATTACTAAACAAAACGAAACACGGAATGAACCCCCGAATTTCCCTGAATCAGACCCTGTCTATATAAAAACGAAAGCCAGAAATAAAAATCTACCTAAGTTTAAAAAGCGGAAATTAAATATTAGACTCATAATAAACTAATAACTGATAAAGGTATATATCATAAGAATATTGCTAGGAAACCCAGAATTAAAAGAAAATCGAATTTTCAGGGAAAAAATGGAAAGGATGACACCGATCCTGATTTTGCTATTCCAAGTACTTCAAATGAATAGCCAATCCACTGATATTCAATTAACCACCATCAAGAATCCAATTATTCCTATACAATTAGGACAAGCTAAACTTATTTATAGTAAACATACATTTTTACATTATGCAGATTTAGACCCAATAATCGCACAGTTAAGAAAAATGGAAAAACACTTCTTGCTAATTAAGAAATATTTAAGTCAGCAAAATACTACTAACCCCATGTCTTATCACGGTCTTTCAGAAAATATTTTATTGTGTACGGAATATCTAATGCAAACTACGCAGGAAAAACTCGAAAATCTATATCCACATATTCGTAGAAGTAAAAGAGGCTTACTAAATATAGTGGGGAAAACGGATATAATAAAGCCATCATGAGTTTAGAACGGAATCAGAAAAACATTATAAGTGAGCTGAATTCCCAAATTTCACTCCCAAAAACTTAATTAATAATTATAACAAGACTATTTCCGTTCTACAAAATAACCAATAGAAACTTGAATATAGTTTAAATATTTTTCAAGGCGCCATTCAGAATACTATTACAAATCCGAGTAACTACATTAGCTTTCACGGTATAATCTACCAGATAAATTTGGATTGCCAAAATAAATATGTAGCGCTACCTTATACAAGTTGCCTATCTGAAAACATTAAATACACTCTGGGAAAACAAAATATTACAGTATGTCACAAGGCTCATAACCGCCTTGGTTCTCTGTTTACACAATTAAAAAGCAAAACACCGACCTTAAAAAGATCAAATATAGTTTACTCAATACCCTGCACGAAGTGCCCTAAATTATACATCGGAATGACCTTCCAACTACTTAAAAACAGGTTAAATGGACATAAATACACAAAAAACGCTGCTACTGCATTATTAAAACACATCAAAATGAAAATCATACTTTTCATTATGACAACACTAAAATTTTAAACAATGACAATAATTATCATAAATTAGCTATGAAAGAAATGATAGAAATAAGAAGGATTCCAAATGCAGTAAATGACAGAGCGGATGTTGGAAATTTGAGCAACATTTATAACAATCTCATTCTTATTTAAAATTAATTAAACATAGGTATATCCTCTCAATATCATACTCCCACACTTTTAGCTAATCCTCTTAATATAGCAAATTGTACATATATTCTCTATACCGACAGAAAAACTAATCACTAT
>JAEQML010080115.1:0-11717 GCA_016904865.1 Pissodes strobi | reverse complement strand
TTGGTTCGGTCATATATTGGGCAATTCATGCTCCCCTAACTGGTTTCGATAGCATTCGACATTACGACATTCGTCTTTTTGTCGACCAAGAGTGAGGATACCCTAAATATGTAGCTAAAAATCATTCCGCAATATTACGATTAAAACGCTCCTTTCTCGATATCCATCCTTTTCGCTAAGAAAAACTTTATTTATCGCCTACAAACGATCGATATAAAAGTAATGTCTTACAATTAGCTGTCGTTAATATAGACTCTTAATGACCGTAATAATCAATAATCGTTAAAATAAACGACTCATTGGAATAACTTTATCGACAGATATTTAATTGTAGCACAACTAAAAACTACCTTAATTCAAACAACCTAAGCAACCTTGAAACATTATGATTATCAAAATAAAATAATATTTTAGTTAATCTATAGAGCAGCAAATAACTACACTATTGCAGGAGGTGGTAAAGGGAGAACATTTTTAAAATTTGACTGAGTAGATATGTTTGTTTTAATTGAATCACGAATTCCAAACAATGTTCATCTCAGATTTTAATATAACTGGACGTTTTGGTATAGTTCTCACGCTCACCACTAGGCGGGCTCTTTATTCGTAAATATATTTTTTTCTATGTTACGATGCAATACAACAGTCGAACCGTTAGGGACAGATTCTATGCTTCAATTTAGAAAATACTGATGCCTTAAACTTTACTTTAGTGTCCTTCGGAAAAGGTGAAGGGGGTTACCAATGCTTTAAATAAAAGTAAATATTTAGTATTGAGTGGGTTTCAGAAGCTTCAACTCCATTCTTATTTCGAGAGCATGCCTGTCAACAATGATTGCCTCGCTTTAGATTTTTACTTAACGGTCTTACGATTTCCCTCTTTTATAAAATACTTACCTAATATAAATGTAGTGGTCACTAATTCCAATGCATTCTATATCTATTTCTATATTAATTCTAGAGACTTTGGTCTGGTTTTCCTTGTTTTTACCAAATTGTGAATTTTTCTACGACGTTATTAATTTAATGATTTACACTTTTCTGCACGCATTTAGCTGGAATTTTTAACTTTCCTCGAAGAAACTGGGATTTTTATAGTTCTTAAAGTGTAGAAGAAGATTAAAACAACCATGGAAACAAATTATTGATGTCATGCTGAAATAATTAACCTTACCTTATCTTGTATTGCTACTGCATGGTGAATGATTTGTGCGCTTATACCATCAAAATGCCATTTGTTTCGGTTTTGATTGATGTTATATCATATGGCCTTCGTTTTAATTAATTTACTTGTGTGTCTGACATTTCAGAACATCTCAAAGGAGTAAAGAAATACGTGTACAGCAAGCATGTTGGTAGAAGCTACTTTCTTTCTACCGTATAGTCGTGATTCCCATATCTTTCGTTGCAGCTGCCTATACTTGCTTTAGAGAGCATCCTGTTTGCGTCATGAAGTGTGTCGTTTCCGTCGTGGAGTGTGTGTTGATCGATGCCGCGATACCGACAAACTTCGTCAAGTCCAAGGTGACATAGTATGCTTTCGCCTACAAGATGCTGATCTTCCGGTACTTTCCTAGGATACGCAAATTTTAAGGCTTGAAATAATACCTTGTTAAATTTTGTGAACTTAAAGAAAAGTTAGTCCTTATATTAGTAAGGGCATATGGATTTGAGGCCTTGCATCGGGGTTTTTCAAGCTTGAGTATAGTGCACTTATTCAAACCAAATTCTATTCCTACATCTCTGCTGTACTGTTCCAGGATCTTGAGACTGTTGTAAATTTCTGCCACTTGTAGCGTAAAGCCAGAGAACATCCATGAAAAAAGACGACGGACCTTGTGCGTTCTGCTGCCTGGCGGCCCAGAGTTTTCGGGAGGGTTACCGATAGGGAGAGCACCGAGATGCACAACAATAGTGGACTAAGGGAGTCGCCTTGAAAAATCCCTCTCTTGGACGTTATTGGTTCTGTAATTAATTTTTTGATTCCTGTTACGGAGAATTTAGTCTTCCGGAGCGGCTTCAGTTGCTCGATGCATTTTGTTGATGATGACGGCAGTGAAATGTTTTCCAGAGGCTGTACTAGAAGCTCATTAGATGTTGTGTCAAAAGCTTTCCAGTAATCAAAACATACCATCGACAGGTTACTCTCATACTGAACTCAGTCTCGTGTGATGTGTTGCACCTATCTATGAATAGATTCTTCTTGTAGCACTCCATACCCCTTGCTTCGGCTTCTCTGCTCCGCAATATCATTCAGAACCGGTTCAACCGTAGTCAGCACCCGAGGGTACAAAACTTATTATTATTATTTTTATTGCTGTTATTATTATTGTCAGTAAATTATTGCAAGCGTAGCATATTATCATTAAATTATATTAAAGATACGAGACTCGTTTTATTATTAAAGTAAATTTCGATTCCAAATATTTTAAAGGCTGAATTAAGATGTGGTGCATAATAATGTTTAGATTTTTACGAATAGTCAAAAAATTAGTTCACACACAGGGTGTTTCATTACCCAAAATTGGTATGTGTTTAAGACCACATGATAGAAATCTTCAACAATTCAAGATTAATATTATGAAATACAACTACATTTTTAAATTAGTTGCCACAACTTCAATGTTAAAAGAAAAATTCGCTCATAATCTCCCGTAAAATCCGCAAAAATAGCTTATTTTCGCTTGAAAAAATGTCCGAATTCTCCGATCCTGACCCATTTTCCAATTTTCGAATCCTTCTAAATGAGAGTTCAGGAAAATGAATATAGGTACTTACATACCCCAAAAACAATAACCAACGATATACTAGCAGTAAAATCTGCCAAAAAATTTTAAAACTCATGAAAAACTGCCTCGAGTCATCAAATAATTTCTACCCTTTCCTGCCCTGGACCATTTTTCTAGCTTCAGACCGTTTTGAAGTAGATTTCGGGTAATTAAATGTGTAAATCTACATATTTTAACTCAAACGTCTTTCAAACTTCCTACAATACACCAAAAACTTGGTTTTCCTCGTATTTTCTGGTCACGTCCGGAAAATTATTATAAAACACTTTTACGATAGAGACCACGAAATTTACGAATCTGATGTTGATTTCTTCAAAATAGCTATGCGTTGGCTGACATGTCCGCTTAAAGTAGATTTTTCAAATTAAAAATCAAAAAAATAACCATTTCTGCATTTTCGATTGGATCGATACGATATTTGGGTATATTCTGTTGATATCCCCTCTTTAAGGTACGAAAGTTTGGTTGCTCCAGATTATTCGGTTTTACAGTAATAAAATATTAAGTGGCGACGTGTCATGTCAAAACTCAAAATGTCGAAAAGTACCACAATATTAGATTTTTCTGCAGTGTTTGTGACTCTCCTACGTTAAAATATCTTCACGACAAGGTGTCACAGCTACAAGGATCTGGAAAATGTCAAAGCTCTGGGAACCTGTCTAAAGAAGAACAATGATCTTCTTTCAATCATTTCTGAAATATACGACACCTTGAGTAACCATGACTCCAAATGGAAAATTTTATACGAAAAAATAGATGACATTCACAACCTCCATACCAGATTCTCTGATAATAGACAAGAAAATTTATTCCATTCGATTAAGGAAATGAAGCAAGATATATTCAATCTGTCATCTATTTTTATGGACAATCATGATGAATCTGTTAAAGTTCAGATTCAAGACTCATCAAAGGAAGGGTTATTGAAGGAAATGGGCATTATGCGAAAAAGGGTAAAACAAATGGCACTCCCGATAGAAAAGTTGGCTGTCAAAGATAAGCCAATTATTAGGAGTAACCCACCAAGAGTAAAAAAACCGATTTCGACTCAGACCGACCATACAGATGATACAGCGGTTATTACGTCTCCTAAAGTCGTTACTTCTCCTAAAGTCATTGTTCGCACATCTCATATTAAAAAAAGAAGATCACCTCCTTATACAGCAAACCAGCTTGCACACTATGCCAAAGAAAAACTTTGAACTACTGATCCGATGCTATCCAATGCTGAAGAATAAGGACTGGTTACACTCCGATTTCAAGATTGGTGTGCAGAAAAAAAACCACATAAAGCAGCTTAAGGACATAAGTATGTGGCCGCCGCCGGGTATTTAAATAGTCACTGCCCATTCATCTTTAATACCCTTAATGGTATCGCCACCCGCAGCAAGTACTTCGTCCACTGGCTATAAACCCTTTGAACGAGGCGCTTTGGACGGCCGAAGCCTACTACCACGCTCTGACTCAACATTTGTACATATGCCTAGAGGGGTGAGGTCTGTTGGGGTTGGTTTTGACAGGGAAGCTTTAGCTGCCTGTAAGTCTCTTGTGCTAGACAATTTGGAAGTTGTTGTGGAGAGAAGTGCGAAGAGGGATAGTGGGCTGGATATGGACCCGATGACTCCCCCTATAGTGCGGCTGTCGCGAGATTCAGATGCTGCTAATGGACGTTATTTGCTGGATAGACTGAGGGACCCCTCCCTATTAAAGGCTTTTCGGCTGTTCCTTGCCTATCTCCATGACTAACCCTCCAGTGTGTGTTTTGAAGGGCACACCAACACTAGCATCAAATTAGCTCTAGCTTCGGAGGGACTTCCTAGTCACGTGGACTCCTTGCGTAAGTTATATTATCGGTTCCACGACGCCTACGCTAGTGGTTCGGCTGAGGTTGAAACGTATATCTTTGCCTTCAGGTCTTTCTTTTCATAGGAGAGACTTCAACACCTTCAGAAGACTGGGGCAAGTCATAGCAATTATTTTGCTACTGGCTCTCCCATTAGAGGGTGGGAAGTTTTAGGTAGTATGACACGAACAGAGGATCAAGCACCCTGTGAAAAACTGGATGATCGCAAGATTAGTGTTTTTCTTATTAATATTCAGTCCTTAAGATGCAAAACAGTTGAATTATTTCTTTTATTGGAAGAGCATAATTTTTCAGAAATCATTGCCATAACTGAACGTTGGTTAAATGTTCACGAGCCTGTGCTTGTCAAAAATTATACTATAGAAAGTAGATTTAATAGAAGCAATTTATCTCTTGGAGGTACTATGATAATGTCTATTAACAACGACTTTTCGGCAGTGACTAAGCTTGATAATTTATTGTGTGAGAAAGAATTTGAATTTTCCATCGACTGTCACAATGCTTATGACCTCTGTCTTGTTTGTATTTACAGAACACCTGAGGCTGACATGCATATATTCAGTCAAAGATGACTGAGCTTGCTTGAGTTCCTGCCTAAAAAGCAAATTAATTTTGTGTGGCTACCTTAATGTTGACTTTTCCAGTGTCTGTGCTCAAGGATCCCTTCAGTCCATTTTCGACTCTTTTGGTATAATCATGCATATTAACTCACCAACTAGAATAACTAAAACTAGTTCTAGTACTATAGACTATGTCGTGTCTTTAACTCGGGTTTCTCTGACCATGAGGCAGTATAAACAGAATTTTCGGTAAAATCCAAATGCAAAATTGCTTCACGCAAATTATGTCGTATTTTTTCGGACAAAAAATTTCTACTGTGTCTAACAACTGACTGTGTTGTCATCTCTGATGATGTCGATACCGAATTTTCAAGGTTTATAAAAACTTTATCTACCCTGGCGTTCAAATCCTTTCCGCTTAGGCCTATCAAAATTAAACAACATAATCCCTGGTCAACTAAAGGCTTACGCACATCTGCAAAGGACATGCGTTCATTATCTCACCTAAAAAAAAATATTCGGACAGCGTCTTCTTCCATGATAACCTGACATTTGTTATAATGAGAGGCTGGCTAAATCCAGTAACGTTGCTTAAGAATCATGGTCTATTGTGAATGACTTCTTCGTCTGGCACAATCGCTAATTCACCTGAGAACCTAAACAATTACTTTGTAAATGTGGCTAAAGATTTAATGAATACGACAACTCTTTCTCTTGATCCACTTTCATATATCTCTATGCTAATGTGAATTTACACAGTTTCTTCTTTACGCCTGTAGCATTTGCTCAGCTTTGCAGCACAATTAAAGACCTTAAAGAGAAATCCTCATCTGGTACTGATGAGCTTACTCTGAAAATGTTCTCAAACCTGCCGGAATGCACATTAAACCATCTTACTACTTTATTTAGCAAGTCATTCCAAAATGGGGTTTTCCCAAACTGTCTTAAGACTGCGATGATTGCATAAAGCAGGAGATGACGACCAAGCTTCGAACCATCGTTCAATTGTACTCCTTCCCACATTATCGAAGATCAATGAAATATTGGTTAAATAAGGCTTTTATCTTTCGCTCTATATATAAAATACTTACTACCCATCAATTTGGATTTTTACGTAACAAATGCACACATGATGCTATGTTTTCCCTCTTTAATTATACATACTCCAACCTGAACACCATCACTCTACAGCAACAATTTACTGTGATTTCTTTAAAGTCTTCGATTGTGTAAATCATAATATCTCAGTTAACAAATTGCATTACTACGGATTCAGAGTGCCTCTCGAATGGTTTAAGTCGTATCTTCACAACAGCAGTCAGCTTGTGAGGGTTGATACGTCGATGTCTTCTTGCACGCCAATAGATTGTGGCGTAGCCCAGGGTTCAGTACTAGGCCCTATTTTGTTTCGGCTCTTTATCAACGACATTGCTTGTCTGGAATTTAGCGGAAAAGTCTGTCTCTCTGCGGACAATACTAGGTCTTGTGATATATAGGTATCTACGATTTGGCGATTCTTTTTCTTTTCATTAGAAAAGGGGTGTTCTATAGAGTAGTTTAAGCCAAAAAAATCGGACGATCCGCCACACTTGAGCCGCAAAAATGGCTCCAAAGTTAGAGTTTTGACACAAATTTTCAGCAGCACTTCGCAAAATCACTAGAAACATAGACTATACACACCTGAAAATCAATTCTTCAGAGGAGACATTTGCGTAGAACGAGAGGCTTCCTTTTTCTCCCGGTCCTAATTTAAGACGGCCCATAGCCCCATGAAACAAAATAAAAGTTTACTTGTAAGCTAAGCATCTTCCTTTTTACTATCAAATGTCACAAGTCACACTAGCCGAAATAGATATTTTGAAGAAGGCACACTGTTGCTAGACGTTTGAGACTTGAAAGGTATGGGATCAACTTTCGCTTAGCTGAAATCAGTTATGTAAGAAATATTTATTTATTTAGTATAGAGCAACCTGCCCAAATACAAAATCATAAAAAAAAATTCTGCGGAAATGCATCATTTTAATTTTTTCGACTCTAGAATAACTGAAATCAGTTACATGAAAACATGTTTCTGTTTTAAATTCTAAATATTTTTCTAAACATAAACCCCAAAAAACTTCTTGCGGAAATAAGTCATTTTCATATTTTGAGTTAGTTTCGGTTAGCTTTGGTTAGTTTAGGTTAGCTTTGATTAGTTTGGGTTAGTTTCGTCTCGTTTAACCCACTACGCACTTGCGTGAACTTCTTCATGTAAGCCTAGGCGACACACTTTCGGTTAGCTTTGGTTAGTTTGGGATAGTTTCGTCTCGTTTAAGCCTGTACGCACTTGCTTTGGTTAGTTTGAGTTAGCTTTAGTTAGTTTGGGTTAGCTTTGGTTAGTTTAGGTTAGCTTTGGTTAGTGTCGTCTCGTTTAAGCCACTACGCACTTGCGTGAAGAAAAGCTTGGATATTTTTGTGTGTTTAGAAGAATGTGTGAAACAAAAATATGCAATCATGTATCTGATTTCAGTTATTCTAAAGGTTATAATAATCTATTAAAAAATTAAAATGATATATTTCCGCAACAAGTTTTTCGTGTGTTTATGTTTAGGAAAGTATTTAGAAGGAAAGCAGAAATATGTTTTTATATAACTGGTTTCAGTTATTCTAAAGTTGGAAAAATGAAAATAATGCATTTCCGCAAAAAAAAATCATTTTGTGTTTAGGGAGGCTCATATATCGAAAAAAAAATATTTTTTATATAGAAATTTTACCCAAGATATGATATTCGATTGTCCTACGTTTTCTTTTCAGTATTTTTTTTGATTTTGGGTATGTCTTGGGTTAGTTTTGGTTAGCACTTGGTTAGTTTCATTTTGTTGAGTCCCGGAGCGAGCGGAGGTCATGCGTGAAGTGAAATATTACTTTAATGATAAAATATTTGGGTGCAGAGCCGTATTGTCGTGGATATACAGCAACACCCAAAATCGGCTCAAATGCGCAACTTTTGGCAACACTGTGCCAGGCCTTTCGCGTCGTTAACTAAAATTTTATTATTTCCACGTTTAATTTCATTATTTTCACGTTCCATCTGGGAAAGTAGTAGAGGAACTTTGTCCGTTCTACGTCAATTAACCTCAAAACTTGAACTTTGGGGGCTTTTTTTCGGCTCAAATGCTTATGGTGTGATTCTAATCTCCTGCGCCTCAACGTTTCTAAAACTAAAGTTTTGTATTATATAAAAGTACGTTGCAATCTTTTGTACTTAATAACACCACTATTGACGTCGTTGAATCTGTGAAATTATTGGGGCTTGTTGTGGACCCCCCCCCCCCCCCTCCATGCTCAGAGTTAGTTAAAAGCTCGATACTGTACGATGTAAAAAAATGCACAATTAGCCGCCATTTGAAATGAAGTCAATAACATCTTTTCCCGCATTTCGCAGAGCTTTGAGATCATATCACTGATCTATACAATGGATAAGCAATAACCCTTCACCGAAATGGCTAATTTACGACGTCAAAATGTAAACAAACTCTAGCAAATCTCGGGATGATTGCGTTTGCGCACTGTAACAATGCTTATTGTAATTCAAGAACGTGAGCAGGTCCGTACTTATAAATTTATTTTGGTATAATAATTTTGATTTTTGTATCAAAACTTCTTCAGTACATAGTACATTACTAAATTCACTTGGAAGACAACTCTCATCAATCACTTGCACAAACATTGTTATTTGGTAAAAATCTCAATGAAAAACTAAGTTTGCACCATATATTGCCTAAATCATTTGAGCAAATCATATATAAATATCATGGATGAATATATATGTGTTCATTGGGTTCTTTTGGCGCCTTAAAAGCAAATACCGGACAAAACAGAATAAAATACACAAGCGTCTAGAGATCAGGCGTAATTTTCGATGCAGCGAAACGAATAATAGGTATTATTATGGCTTTGCATGACCCTCCGCTCGCTTCGCTCGCTACGGGGCTCAATCAACAATAACTAACCAAGTGCTAACCAAAACTAACCCAAACTAACAGAAAATTAAGAAAAGAAGATAAGTTAATAGAAAACAATAAACAAAACATCTGTCGCGACCGACGGGAATCGAACCCGCAGCGCAGGAATGACAGACAAGCACTCTGCCTACTACACCAACGAGGCGTTGTAGAAGTTTTGCTAGAACGTAGATACATGGATTCGTTTCGCCGCATCGAAAATTACACTTGATAGACGCTTCTTAAAATATGAGGTTAACTGATCGCGATATTTCAGTTCGTAGTGCACTTGTGAATGCATGGGATTTAAAGACCTGCAATTGGCAAGTATATGGCCCTCCGCACGCTTCGTTCGCTCCGGGGCTCAAGAAAAGGAAACTAACCAAGTGCTAATAACCCAAGCAATACCCAAGAAAAACCCAAAAATCAAGAAAAAACTGTTTACTTTAAAAAAATCAAAGCCGACGGGATATGAACCCGGATCGCCGAAATGAAGGCCAACCATACAGACCCCTAGACCATCTGCTGACTTGCAAACAACTGGGTGCAGCGCGGAGACAAGCGTCACCTCACGTAGCTAGCCAATCAAGCGCCTCTCATTCACAAGTGCACTTTAAACTGAAATCTCGCTAACTGATCAATTGTTATTTTGTAGGCAGAAGTTTAGACGTGGATTCGTTTCGCCGCATCGAAAATTACGCCTGATCTCTAGACGCTTCTTAAAAACACGAGGTTAACTGATCAGCTGTTATTTTGTAGGCGGATCGTTTCTAGATAGATCGACCAATAGGAGAGGCCGATTTTCACATAGTGGCCTAGGCCTGTAAAGGATCTTAAAACTCTTATCATGATATCAACCCTACTAGAAAATCACGTCATACAGCTTATTGCAGGGTTATTTAGAGATATTTTAGATGTTAATGCCTTAATAATACTAATACCCATACTATTAATACATACTGAAAATAGGAGATTCCCGGGATAGCGCCTTTGCTTCGACAAAGATTAACCATATCTACAAGTATGCATACTCATAATGTAATGATCAGTAATTGATCACTCAATCAATAAGCTAAAAAGCAGTCTCACTCCTTACTCGCTTGGAAGGCTTTCAAAGCAAACTAAACTAACCAAACCACATCCCAACGGAACAAAAACAAATAGCGAATGGGGTAGGCCGTAGATTACGTTTGCCCGGTTTACCATCAATCGATACTAATTCGATTCTACTTTACGAAACTACGAGCTCGGTACGGGCCTGGAAAATCAACAGTAATCGACCGCGTGGCTGAACAGCTGGCGGTTTAGACACTTGACTGACGGATTGAGTGTTATTGCGCTTGATCGGTAATGCCGAGGTATCAAAAATTATGACTGGGAATCGTGCGCACAAACACATTTTTTCTCCCACGCGTAATCAATTTCTCTTCAGATGACACATGCATTATGCTGATCCATTTGTATAGATCAGTGGATCATATATACTTACTGGAGAGAGCCTTATACGCAGTCAACGATTTTATTAATTAATACTTAATTTTGAGCACACTGTTTTAATGATTTCATGTTTAATGTTTGGTGTTTAGTGTTAATTGATGTTAAATATTTTTTGATATTTAATATTTTATATAATATCTTGAACACGTACAATTTACACAATTATTGTATACAGTTTTGTATAGTTAGGTTTTTCTTTTTCTTTTTTTTTGTATGTTTCTATTTGTGTTTTTATATGTTTTGTATGTTTTGCACTCTAGCTTTAGCTTTGTCTACAAATTGTAAATTTTTTTGACGATAAAGCATCTTATTAAAAAAAAAACTATTATAAGTAAAAATCCTATATACAAAACTAATAATAATAGTCAAATATGAATTTTGATAGAAACCCAATACGAGACTCAGCAGATCCAACACAATGAAAAATTTGAAGCAGTCTGCCGAATTTGAACTGGTCGCTCGAGTGTAAGAATGATACCATACGCGTTACACATAAAACATGATGAATTTTCAACAGCAAAAATATGAACGAATAAATTCATAATTATAGATATTAGAGAGTAGAGATATCAAATTGATTTAGTTGACATTACGACATTTGAAATTAATGACGATTGAACCCTTAAATTGTACCAAAATGGTAACCACACTGATATGAATAGCGTCAAGTTAATGATTATATCCAACGAAATTTCTTCTTTCTCCTAGACAAAACAAACGAACATTATCGACTCGTATCTCCCATTAACGTCAGGTAATAAAAATCATTACCGAGAATTAACATTTTTAAAACAACACAGATACGAATCTACGAAGAGGCCAAAAAAGGAATACTAAAGATTTTCTAGCCGAGTTCTCACACTAAGATACTATATCTGGCTAAAAATTTACTGAACCGTACATTTACTTTACAAAGCCAAATTTTAAATAACTCCTATAAGGAGTTGGCATTTGCTTATCGATATTTTATTGATCTCTCTTTGGAGATTTATCTTTGTGTATCAATTGAATGCCCCCAGTTGAA
>JAEQML010080114.1:0-11717 GCA_016904865.1 Pissodes strobi | reverse complement strand
TATCAGTGCGAACTACCGAAAGGGAAAAGCCCCTCTGATCAGGCACGCCTTAAAAGTGAATCAGTGAAAATTAATAACGCCATAAGGCAAGTGATATTTAAATTAACTACATATAAAAAGTAAACTACGTAACTAAATATTCAGCCAGACCAAACAATCTATTCGCCCGTCAGTCTAATTGTAACAGCCCTTCAGGCTAGCTCTCCCTCTCTCTCGCTGTTGTTCGTGGTTAACATTTTCGCGAGGAATATCCCAGGGGACTTACGAGATATGCATTCCCGAATATTTTGGTAATACTTACAACCTTCTATACTCAACCTGAAGTTAATAAACCAAGCCTTTTTTACACCGAGTGTTTCTATCCATCTCTCCCAACTACCTATATCTGAGCTCCGTCTTCTGAAAGGGCACAGCGCAACTACTGCAACGAAGTCAGGTCCATAGGCAACAAGCGGTAGGAGCGCACATGTGACAATATTGTGCAAGCAAAATGGACCTGCCAAAAGATTGGAAGGTGGTTTTAGATGGCAAGAGCTGATCCATTGTGAAAAAAATCTTTTACGTTCTTCCCTGTGCTTTCAAGGTTTAAGGAGGTTGTTTCGCTCATTTCCATGCAAATTTCAGTTAAGTCGTGATCGGCAGTGCTTGATAAATTAGATACTTCATGAGTTACGGAGTTATACAACTTCGAAGACTTATCTTCCATAAATAATTCCAAAATAGAATCGTTCATAATGAAAAATTTGACAATTATTATTTTGTTTTGTTTGTACACAGTACAAATAATTTATGACAGGAGTCCGTCGGACAACGGATACTCCTCCCGCTCAAAAGCCGTCGAACAGAATCGAAAACGCTGAATGCAGCGCTTTAAATTGTGTGCTTTATCGCTGAATTGCGTTAGACACAAGCAATGACTCCCTATTTCTACTATTTGCTTAAACTGCACATCATTATTTTCCCAGTGCTGTACTTTTTTTCGTTGTTTACCGAGTGTAAAATGAGTGTTTTATAAAATCACACTTACGTGAGTATTGCGAGCTCCACCCGGTATATAGCCAGAGATTGAGGCGACCATGAAACAAAAATATTAACCAATTACTGTACTGACTCATCAATGATAAAAATAAAGTGTACTCACCGGGGAACCTCTGTCCTCTTGCTTCATGCCAATAACCATCAAGTTACACAATACTATATTATTTTATAATGTCAGACTTATACCTTCTTTCTTCGACGACTAGCTAGTGTCACCTGAAATAGTTTGGGCTGCCCCAGACGCTCCACTGCCGCTAAGCAGTAAGCATCCCAGCACCCGGAAACTAAGATAACACATACCGAGATCTTAGAACCCAATTCGGGAAGACAAGTGATGCGCCTTCCCACTCACAAGACCAACTCGAAGGCAGCGCGCACAAAAGGGGGCATCACGGTCGATTGCTATCGACCACAACCTGGTAATACCTTGCCAATCGGCAATAAACTCTGGTATACCATCAAAACGCCTATCATGGACTTTAATAACAATATATAGTAGCACTCACTGGCTTCGTTTTCGTTTTAGGTCTCTCTCAATCTCCGCTCATATTATTTGTTTATGTTAGGGTATCAGTTTTCAAGTGTATAAAGCTAAATATCACGGACGGTTGGGTAACATTTTAAGTAATACAGGATTTTCATAAAAATATGTTTATTAAATATTTTAACTAATATATTTTACACGAGTCTGTTCGTTTGCACTCTATAATTTCAAAGTGATCATTTACACAATTTAATAAAATATTTCCTCTTTTTAAGTAAAATTCTGTGCACGGGTTTTTCCTCTTTTCTGCAGAGGATTATTCAAATACAAAGTTCAAAAATCTATTGAGTATTTCAGTTATTTCACAGAACAAAAATATATTTAAATAAACGTCTTTTTCTTCTCTTGAGTTTTACAGCGTAAAGTTTCCAATGGTAGGCTTAATTGTGTCTAAAAAGTTTTTATAGGTTAGTTTGTAAAATTTAGTATTTCCAGTGGCGAAAAGGTGCTGTTACCAACTCCTTGGAATTGCCTGTATTAACTAAATGGTCCTTAACTAAATGATGTCCGATTTTACATGGTTCAACGTCTTCGTGAGAAACCTTAGTACTATTAACTGAAGTTTTTGAGATCGTCTTTTAAAAGAATGTTTGCACCCCTAAGAGCCACTGCTTTGAACACCGACTAATAATTTTAATCGCTGGCTTAATGTGTGCATGTGTGCTGATATTGGTAGACGTGTGATATCCAAAACATTTACCTAGTTTACACTAGCCCGTCTAAAACGGTTTTATGAAATCCATATTTTCGAAAACGCATGTATAAACACTTCTTTAAACGTTTTGGGAGATATAATGCGCATTATCTCAAACCGTTTTACGAATGTGGATTAGCTTGCCGAAAAACGGATTTCGGGATCGTGTAAACACCTAAACCGTTTTCATGATCAGTGCGGCAAAGAATGTTACGTTTCCGTACCAATATTACCTAATTTACTAACGCCAAATAGTATACTCATAGGAAAGAATTAGTATAAAACTCCATATTTGCAGAACAAATCTCACATGAATTATTAAAATAATAAATCACTGCTAAATTAATCAGTTACCACTTTTACACATACTCTTAATTCGTTTTTAATCCAAACCGGTTTATGACAAATGCGCATAAGAACGAGTGTTTATTTGCGGCTATTCAAAGCGAATTTAAAACAGCTGCTTAGAACATTGCCAATTTAATTTAATAATAATATTACATTAACATTCATTAACGTATAATTAATTAATTAATTAGTGATTGTCTCGATAATTCACATTCATAATTTGATTTAAAAAATATTTAATGTGAATCTTTAGCGAACAGTGACAAAATATTATCCTAGCTCAAAAATTACATTAACCATTTAACTTTGAAGATAATTTGATGTGAATCTTTAGCTAAGTTTATCAAAATTTTGACGCTGACAAAACATAATGCTAGTTTTGACTAAGTGTCCATTAAGAAACCCGATCCCGGAGCAAAAATGCGATCCCGGGATTCGGGATTGAAGGTTTTAAATCCATATAATAAAGCAAATTTTATGGAAAAATGTATTTAACTTTTTTTGCAGGATAACAGAGAATAATAATAAAAAAATACTTTCATAGTGGAATATTTACTTTGATGAAAATATATTTTTGTTATTGTATGGAATAATTGAACGTCTCTTCAAAATTGCTTAACACAGGAAAGATCCAAATAAAAATACAACAAAATGTTTTTATTTTTCATAAACCACAAAGAATCTAAGAGAAAATAAAGAAAAAAGAAAACATCAAGATTAAGTTATTATAAATTAATAAAGGTCTAATTTATCACCTTAAAAGTTTATCTATACGGATTTCAATAAGTTTGTGTCTGAAAGGAAAAAACTTTAAATAAACTTCAAAAAAATCTCATCCGGATATAGTGATGAGCGCGACTAGTCTTGGTCTTGCGGTCTTGGTCTTGCAGAAAAAGCAAGACCAAGACACCGACCAGCTCCAGCTCTGCAAGACCAAGACCGAGCAGTGCAAGACGTATGCAAGACCAAGACCTAGCATACAAGAGTCTTGCCGTCTTGCGTTTTTTTTCGAAATTTTCATTTGTTCACATATTGCCCTTAATTCTGGGATCGAAAATGTTGGGTCGAAATATGGAGAAAAAAAAATCATTTTGTTTGTGAGATACATGCAGGGAAAGTTAGACCGTATTCACTATTTGCCACGCCGGCGCCACTGCATTGTATGTAAATGAATAATAATGTATTCGTGTAAAAAGTGCAGTTATATTTTTAAAGAAAATTATACCTATAATTACAAAAATTTTATTTGGATTTTAAACAAATTACACAAATGTAACTAAATTTCTCCAAGCGTTGTTGCATATAGATCAGGATATAGTGACCGATTTTTGGATGTCATTTTGGCCAGAATGGTCTTTGTATATAGGCTATAATAATACCGTTGACTGATACCCCTATTATTCAGTCAACCACAATACGCATAATATTCTGATATTACAAAGTGATAAAAGTGAAGCATTATCTTGGGTTCTTTACATATGGGGTGTCCGAAAAGAATAGGAATATATTTGGGATCTTGAAAACTATAAGAGATAAAAAATGGATTAATTGGAAAACATTGTAAGATATTTAATTGCTAGTTCAAATCTGTTTGATAATGAAATAATCTTAATGAATTTATAATTCATAATCACGAAGTTCATAATGAATTTTCCACATATTTTCAAAAAACCAAAAAAAAATATTTCAAAAACTGCTGGTTTTATGTAGTTTTTAAATTTTTGTTTTTACTTGCTATATTTTTTGACAAAATATAGTACAGAGTTCAACAGTCGTCCTTGTCGTACGCTGTGTAATATTATTGTTGTTTTTTAATTGTTCTTTGTTGTTTGTAATGTTCATTCTATATATTTGTGTTTTTTATTTTTTGAATCAAAGGAATAGTTTATTTTATATACCTACTATTTATATAGGTGCTTTTAGGATATTTTAAATTTTGCTGTTCTTTACCTGAATGCGTTTTTTCCAATTTTTTCTAAAGGTTATTAAAATATTATCATAAGCTCTATTATTGGTATGGTATTGTGGCCTACCCTATCCTATAACTTTAGAAAATATAAAGAATTCCCGAACACTAAAAAACATAATCTAAATTTTCGATGTAAATCAAATTGGTGTTTAAAAGTAAAAAAAAATAAGTAAGTATTACTTTACCGCATACTATGCGGAATGGTATATTTCGCATAGTATGCGGTAAAGTAATACTTACCGCACGCATATGAGTGAACTTTACCGCATGCGAGTAGGTAAAATTGTTAACGAATTTGTCATTTGTTGAGAAACGCATAAAACTGATGTGCAGATCTTCATTGAGCAATAATAATTTTGGTTTATTTCATCACCTAGCGGGCCCGCTAAGAATAGGCTTTTATAGAAGGACGTAAAAAACCAGGGCCTTTGATATATATATCTTTCAAACTTATGAAATTTTATTATAGGAATATATTCTAAATTAAACTGTCAAAATTAAAAGAATAACTGCATCAGATTATCAAGATAGATAAATAACTCAAATACGGGCAACCATGTACGTTTAACTAAAATAGTTCTTGTGTTAACGCCAAAATTTATAACTGTAAATACACAGAATGTTTCAATATTACACGGACAAATTTAAACAAGTGATTCCTTAACCTGAAAATGTTTATTTTTTGAGAATTTTTATTTCAAAAAATTACCTGATTTTATTGTTAAAATTTGTCGCTGTGGTATTTAATACTGACAAACCAAAATTTTCATACTGGCAAATACTGTCCCTTTCTTTAAGCCTTTATATACTGGAAAAAAATTGCCATCAGTAAAAATCTACCAAAAAATGCAAGACTAGCAAAAGTCTTAGAGCAAGACCAAGACTGGACCCTGCAAGACCACGACCACTTATTAGACTGCAAGACCAAGACCATACATGCAAGACCAATACTAACACGCTCTTGGTCTTGGTCTTGCATTTGCTCATCACTATCCGGATATAACAAAACTAGGTGAAAAGCAGTTCCATAATATAATAATAATTATTAGTTTAAGTAGCAGTGTTGTCAGTAAAAAAAATAGACCGTTGCAATGATATTTTGTCGGTATAACACACTCAAGGTGAAATAGTCATAAGATAATAGTATATTACTTAACGAGCGTATAATGTAGGTCATAATCATCAGAGTGTATTATGGTTCATTATACCACACAAAACTAGAAAGAGAAATGTTAACATTTACGTTAACCGAGACGTCAACACATACCTATGTTGACATTTCCCTAGTTACGGCTCTTGGATTGCTCATCACGAATTCATAATAATAACACTTGTACTTTTATGAGCTACTATAATTGCATTTGTTGTATTATGCAATGTATAATGCTCTTACTATCATCATAAATAATATTATGCGTTTATCATTAAATGGTTATAGTTAAAACTTTAAAATTCGGCTTCTAACAGCTAACAGTATTATTTTTAAAATTGTACGGTTCCGTTTCGGAAGATTTTTTATATCCTTATCATGTTTAAAAAGAAATAGTTTAAAATAGAGAAAAGAATTACCTAGAAATTTAGACACGAGAGTCAAAAATTCGGCTCTCGTGTCTAAATTGCTGGGTAATTCTTTTCTCTTTTTTAAACTATTTCTTTTTAAACATGATGAGGATATAAAAAATCTTCGGAAACGGAACCGTAGAATTTTAAAAAATGTGAAAAGAAAATTCAAATTTAAAAGTTGTAAATACTGCAAAAATTTCTTGAATTTTTGGTAGTATTTTTATTATTTCAATTTCTAACATTCAATATTTATTCAACTTCTTACTTAAACAAGTTAGATTTGATTTTATATCCGTGTTATTTTGTCAAGCTACTATGTTAAAATACAAAATAATTTTTTTGGACTAATATCTTATTTATCGTCCATCGCTGAACCACAAATATATTAGAGAACGTAAAAATGTGAGCTTTTTTATACTAAAAATTAACGTATAGTAACTGCTCTGCTACTGTGTTGATTCAAGGAGTAGACCTGTCATAAAATGTGAATTATATGGATATCAGATTAAGACATGTAACTTACATAAATGACGTAGTCTCCCATCGATAATTTACTGAGACAAAATTTTAGCATTTCAGACATTTCTGTGATTTTGCATTCGAGAAAAACATCGGGCCAAAGATAATTATTAGTTTCCTTGATCTGTCATAATACCTACGCCTGGGTTAGCCATAATTTAAGTCTCGTTTCTACTAATATTATTACATTGATTAGTTGGGGTTAGTTCACTCGTTATCAATAAAAAAGTGATTTTTGATCAGTAAAATTACGATTTCGTTGATTAATAGATGCAACCCTCAGTGTTTTCATTTATTTATTCAGTTTTAAATGCGCAAGATGCAATTCTTATTTTAGTTGTTTTGTGAATTCAGTAATTGTATCTATTTTGTTTCAAAAGTATAACTAGGTAAACGAAAGGTACCGTGATTGTCATAATATGGACAAGTCGTGTGTTTGCTTCTAATTAGGCTGTGACTTCTTTTCCGTTAATTATGTTCACTCTCGTGTGCCTTTGTAGATATATTTGTGTTTTGCATCAAGAAACTGGATAAAGTCTGTGTCATGATTCATTTTATTCGTTGGAATTTTTTAGTCACGCAAACACAACTCGAGACCAATTTTTTTACTCAGTCATTCTTTTTGCTCCAGAAAAATTATTTCCAATTATAAATTTGCATTCTTTTGGGACAAGTTACCATGAGGCTAAAAGCTATGGAGATTTAATCAAGTAGTAAACATGCATCTTGTTTCCATTCTAACTGTGTTACGGTTAATTTACTATGTAGATTTGACGTTCAATTCTGTTTCACAGATTCTAATAAATACATAATATTTTAATTGCTCATAGATTAACAGTTGTATTTAGTATATTGTTAACACTGACATAAATACTTTTTTGTATGTTAGATAGGAATTCTATATTTAAAATATTTATATTTTATTAGGTGGATTGAATATTTTGCACATATATTATATATTTACAATGTCAAATAATTTTTTGTGAATTTAAATTATTATATATTTTACGTTTTGTTCTTGGTGTATGGTAAACGTCTAATTAGTTGTAAACGAAAGGGCTCTGTACATGAGCGCGTAACTAATAGTAAGTCTACCTTACAATTGATTGTCTGTAGCTCCACCAGTAAGTATTTTCAATTTCTTATAAGTTAGAGCCTCTTCGGCCCTTGCTCCAGGGTGTAAACAGCACAAGTGCTAGTTTAGTGACCCTAACGAAACTGACAGTGGCGTGCACACAATGAAAGCACAAAAGCATTGCCTACCCTGAAGTTTTGACACTTTTTATATTTTCCCATTTAATTTTAATTTCGATAATATAAATTATAATTTTACTAATAAGTATACCCAAATTCAAAAAGCTTATCTTAAGCGCCAATTAAAATATGAATTATATGATAGAAAAACATCACATTCTAGCACTCATATTACGCTACCTACATTAAACGGAATAATATTCGCCGACGGCGACGGCAGTCCGCTAAAAAGCGTCCCATAACAAATCGAAGGCATGCATTTATACCGTCAATACTGGATTCACTATGCAAACGAAAAACAGTGCTTCAAAAAAGACAGCCAAATGAAACGATACATAAAAAGAAAAGAGAAAAGCTAGACGCAACGATAAGTGCCGGCCAAATTGTGCTCTCTTATTAATATTTTGATATATATTGCTTCTTACCAAGAATCATATTGTTATTGTTTTTTTACGCTTTAGTAATTAGTTAGAAAGCGATATCGGTTACATCATTACAGGGTTTGGTTAAGAAAGCTTTATTATTTAATAATGTTTACCCTTAAATTAAATTACAGTACACGGGCATCCCTAAACTTACTAATATTTGAATATTTGGGTACTAATAATGCCATGCATTTTTTTAAAGAAACTGAAACCCGTTAATACAACACCAGCATTGGCCGGCCATAATTAAGAATAATTTCAGGTTCCCTTTTCCCTGTGCCCCATTCTTGTGTAAGATTGGAATTTGACGCCCTGCGCTTTTAATTTTTGTTTTGAAAATTTAGTTAGTTTAGTAACTATACAAGGGGTTGTTGTTTTCTTTGTAGGTTAGTTTTGTTGGTTAGAAAGATTTTGTGAATAGTTTCAGTGCTTTTTATAATGGAGTGCCAGTGCGACGACATTGTAAACTGTCTGGAAAAACGTATTAGCACTAAGCTCTTTACAAGTATGACATTTACCGAAAAACAAAATGTTATTAAGACTGATAGACCTAACCCGGACTTGAAAATCGTGCAGCAACAAAACAAAAGAAAATCTCGATATTTTAATTAAAAAATCTATGACAATTCTAAGTGGCTCTGCGGGTGTCGTCATAAAAATAAAATGTATTGTTGGCCATGCTTACTCTTTAGTAAAGAAGGAAATGTGTGGAGTAAACCTGGGTATATTGATTTAAATAATTTTTCAAATGCCTCAAAAAAGAAGACCAGTCCACACAGCGCGTTTTCTTTGCATAGTTTTGGCGAAACTCGAATCAAAAAGGCTGTATGCGTACATTTTTGGAGACTCAAAATGAACGTTTTTGGGCGGGGCACCTGGAAAAATGTTGTGCCTCCGGCGGCGCCTGCAACTGGCTTACTACTTCTATATTATTTTCTATTACATTGCCTATCCTCTTCTAATTGACACTGCACGCCACTGCTTTCCAGATTTTTTGTCTTACCGGAAGGGGACATTCCCATCTTCTTGGAAAGTCGCTCGAGTGCAACCTGTACCAAAAATAGGCAAGAAAACCACGCCATCAAACTATCGTCCAATTGCCTTGCTTCCAATATTCTCGAAAGTCATGAAACGTGTAGTCAATCAGCAACTACTCAAGTACCTCGAGACCAACATAATAATTAGCGATAACCTATACGGCTTTCGCAAACTGAGATCGACAGGAGATATATTGGCCTATATCACACATATATGGAATAGGGCAATTGAGAACTATGGAGAATCTCGAGGACTGCTAGCGTCTCTCTGCAGCTGGCTTGCCAGTTTCCTTAAGAACCGATCTCTGCACGTTGCAATTGATGGACACATCTCAGACACATTCGCCATAAATGCGGGAGTGCTTCAGGGCGCAATACCTTCACCAACTCGGTTTCTCATCTATATCAATGACCTGCTAACAGAAACCAATAATCCTGTTTACAGTTTTGCTGATGACAGTACCCTCGTCTCCCAATTTAGATCAGAAAACCCTTTACCAGCGACTGAGACTTATCACTACAGACAGGAGCAGATTACAACAATTAATCAAGATCTGGATATAGTTCGAACTTGGGCCGACAGGAATTTGGTCCAATTTAATGCTGCAAAAACCCATGCAGCCACGTTTACCAAGAAAGCCAATGCGCCCTGACATCATTATGGCAGGATCGACCATTCCTTCATCCTCGTCAATTGGACTACTGGGTGTCTCGGTCAACAGCAATATGTTCTGGCATGACCTCGTTGCTAACATCACAAAGTCAGCCTCGCAGAAGCTTGGTGCGCTATTTCGCAACAAAAAACTATATGCACCGCAGCAGCTACTCTTGCTCTACAAAGCGCAAATAAGACCGTGCCTAGAGTATTGCTCACACATCTGGGCTGCCGCACCTAAGAACACCCTAAAGCTGCTGGATTCCATTCAGAAGAGAGCTGTGCGTCTCGTCGGCGACCCGGAGTTGACCCGGGATCTATATAGTCTGGAACACCGCAAACATGTGGCCGAGATTTCCCTGTTTTATAGATGTATTTTTACGGCAGATGTTCCCAGGATTTGGCCCGCGTCATCCCGCCCCCAGCAGCACCTGTCAGACAGTCACGACAGGGAGCACCCGTTCGTCGTACAACTGGAAACACCTAGAACGTCGCTTTACAAGGACTCCTGTGTCTGGCGCACTGCATCGCTGTGGAACTCACTCCCAGGACCTCTGTTTCCCCCTAATTACAACTGACAACTATTCAAGAACCGTGTCAACCAACATCTTCGCACACACACCGCTCGTCGAGTGCCATAGGATCTCCCTTTAGTGTGTGCCACTGCCATAAAAAAACTGATTGCTTACCAAATCCATTCCCCTGCTGTTAGAAGTTGAACCGAGAATTTCCTTTACTTCAGTAGCAACTTTAAAATAATTAAGTAAAAGATTACAGCAATTAATCAAGACCTGGAGAAAGTTCAAACTTGGGGCGACAGAAATTTGGTGCAGTTCAATGCAGCAAAGACCCAAGCAGCCACGTTTACCAAGAGGGCCAATACGGCGGGCCCTGACATCATTATGGCAGGATCGACCATTCCTTCATCCTCGTCAATTGGACTGCTGGGTGTCTCGGTCAACAGCAATATGTCCTGGCATGACAACGTTGCTAACATCGCAAAATCAGCCTCCCAGAAGCTTGGTGCGCTATTTCGCAACAAAAAACTGTATACACCGCAGCAGTTGCTCTTGCTCGACAAAGCACAAATAAGACCGTGCTTAGAATATTGCTCACACATCTGGAGTGCCGCACCAAACCCCCCATAAAGCTGCTGGATTCCATTCAGAAGAGAGCTGTGCGTCTTGTCGACGACCCAGAGTTGACCCGGAATCTGGATAGTCTGGAACACCGCAGACATGTGGCCGAGATGTCCCTGTTTTACAGATACTTTCACGGCAGATGTTCCCAGGATTTGGCCCGCCTCATCCCGCCCCTGGCAACGCCTGTCAGACAATCACGACAGACGGCAAGAGCGCACCACTTCGTCGTACAACTGGAAACACCTATAACATCGCTTTACAAGAACTCCTTTGTCTGGCGCCCTGCATCGCTGTGGAACTCACTCCCAGGACCTCTGTTTCCCCCTAATTACAACCGACAACTATTCAAGAACCGTGTCAACCAACATCTTCGCACACACACCGCTCGTCGAGCGCCATAGTATCTCCCTTTAGTGTGTGTGTGCGCCACTACCATAAAAAAAATGCCGAGAAATACATATAGAGTTCTGCAATACTGCGTCGTATTTCTATAGCTACTATACCGCACAACTTAAAAATTGCGTCCTAG
>JAEQML010080113.1:0-11717 GCA_016904865.1 Pissodes strobi | reverse complement strand
ATAGCAAAGTTGTACTTCTGTTAAGAACCCACGGGAAAAACGTAACATTTGGTGTCAGAAGTAGGATTGTGAAAGGACCGGACTTGTGAAGTATTTTTCGAGGAAAGAAAAGTAAGTCAACGAGACCGTTTGGTTGGTGGATTCTGTGAAAATTTTATAAAATTCTATGGTCAATACAAGGCAACAAACGGCAGAAATGGAACAAATAAATAAAATGTTGGCCGATTTCATGGAAAATCTAAATGCTGAGAGACAATTAGAACAGGATCGGCTGCAAGAAGATAAAAAGCAAGCGGATCGGGAAGAAGATGAACGGAAAAGGCAAGCAGAACAGGACCGGCTTCAGAAAATTTTACAAGACCAGGAAGATAAAAGGCAAGCAGAACAGGACCGTCTTCAGAAAATTTTAAAAGACCAGGAAGAAAAAAGGCAAAAAGAACAGGATGACCGGCTTCAGAAAATTTTGCAAGACCAAGAAGACAAAAGACAAGTAGAGCAGGACCGGCTCCAGAAAATTTTACAAGACCAAGAAGATAAAAGACAAGCGGAACGGGAACAGGATGAACGTAGAAGGCAAGCAGAACAGGACCGGCTTCAGAAAATTTTACAAGATCAAGAAGACAGAAGGCAAGCAGAACAGGACCGGCTCCAGAAAATTTTACGAGACCAAGAAGATAAAAGGCAAATAGAACAGGACCGGCTTCAGAAAATTTTGGACGGGCAAAATGAGAAATTTGAAAAAGAAGTAGACAATATACAAAAGGAAATGAAGAATCTTCAGGCAGAAGTTACCAGACTAAAAAATCAAGGACCCACCGAGAGCAGGGTATTCGCCACAGGACAAAATATAAAACCTCCAACGTATGACGGTCAAACATCTTGGACAATGTACAAAAGACAATTTGAAGCCGCTGCTGTTGCCAACGGTTGGAATAATGAAGAAATGGCTACATCACTAGTGGTAGCGCTTCGTGGGTCTGCCCTAGAACTACTACAGACCATTCCCATCAGCCAACAAGGGAAATATGACATACTCGTAGCTGCCCTGGAGAGACGATTTGGAGACCAACATAGAAGACAACTGTATCAGGCACAAGTTAAGTCCCGACATCAGAAGCCTGGTGAAAACCTGCAAGAATTTGAGGCAGACATTAGACGTCTCATTCAATTGGCCTACCCGGGAGCGACAGAGGAATTTCAAGAGGAACTTGCTGCCCAATATTTCGTGGACGGTGTCAGAGATCCAGAAACTCAGAAGATGTTACGTCTAGCCAAATTTGATAGCAGCCGTGAAGTTTTGGGTAGAGCTCTGGAAATCGAGGCGGCCTGTAACGTCTCTAAGCCAGCAATCAGGGAAGTATCCATCAAGGAAGAAAATTTGGCGAACAATTGTGAACTAACTGAAATGGGCGGTATTTTGAAGAAATTAACCGAAGTTCTTCAGACCACGGGGAGATTCAGGGAGTCACTAGAAGTTAGGCCATACAACCGTAATCAGTGTTATAGATGTGGCAAGACTGGACACTTCAAAAGGGCCTGTCGAGTACAAAGATTCCAGGAGCCAATAGAAGATAGGCCACATAGCCGAAATACATCAAATCAGTGCTATAGATGTGGGAAGACTGGACATTTCAGAAGGGACTGTCGAGTATGGATATTCCGGGAGCCAACAGAAGTTAGACCATGTAATCAAAAGGCTATAAATCAGTGCTATAGATGCGGCAGGACTGGGCATTTCAGAAGGGACTGTCAGGTACAAAGATTCCGGGAGCCACTAGAAGATATGCCACGTAACCGAAATGTTTCAAATCAGTGCTATATATGTGGCAACATTGGGCATTTTAAGAGAGACTGTCGAGTACAACTACGACCTACAGCTCCATCCAGAGACAACAGCAGTTTAAAGCCAAGTCAGGAAGAGTTGAAACAATATAACTTTAAGGCTAAGCACAGGGAAGGAAGATGGCATAGTAATACAGATGCTTTATCCAGAAGGTTATGTGAGGATAATTATAAACATCGCCAAAGAACTGACCAACGAGAAGGAATCACTCCCATTAGGCGAATCAGGTTTAAGGTTGATCAGCAGTGGACCACAGAGCAACTGAAGAAGGATCAGCTTGAGGATAATGAAATAGCACTGCTACTAAAAGCTAAGGAAGAACGTCAACCAAGACCAAGCTGGAGAGATATTTCAACTAAGGGATTTACTTTTAAATCTCTGTGGGCTCAGTGGGACTCCCTGGTAGTTGAAAATGGACTCCTTAAACGAGCCTGGGAAAGCGCCGATGGCAAAGTAGTGAAGACGCAGTTAGTGGTACCAAGGAAGAGGGTATCGGAAATTCTGGACGAAGTACATAATAGAAAGGTTGGGGCTCATCTCGGAGTTAACAGAATGATTGACAAGATCCGCGACAGATTTTACTGGGTCAACTACTGCCAGGATGTGAAATCATGGTGCCATCAGTGTTCAACCTGTACCTCAAGTCAAGGACCCCAGACAAGATCCAGTGGGAAGATGAAACAGAGTGATGTGGGACTACCGTTTGAACGTCTCGCCAGTGACCGAATGAAGGCTCGATATGATCTCCAAGCTAACTCTAGGGGATTTCGGATGAACGATAAAGTCTGGTTATATAACCCGCAAAGGAAGACAGGAAGATCTCCCAAGCTATCACCAGTATGGGAAGGACCCTATACAGTCGTCAAAAGAATTAATGACGTTGTGTATAGAATTCAGCGTAGCCCCAGAAGCAAACTGAAAGTTGTCCACCTCGACAGGTTGAAAGCATATCACGGACATGAAGTAGCTGATCGGGACGATCAGAATTAAGAGGGAGGCAATGTTACGGCTAGACTAACAACCATCCGGACGTTTTTGTGCTACCCTATAGAACTAGCCGCCCCGCCGTGCCCCTCGCTTCTCTGTCTGTATGAATCATCGACCGGCCCGCCGCGAAGTTCGGGTAGCTGGAATTATCTCGATGGCCTCGTCGAGATCATATAGAGTGGCGTCGGAATACTTCCCGAATATTCGTGATAGATTTAAGATTATATATAAGCAGACCTAAGGCGAATGTTAGTCAGTCGGGAGTTAGTTCAGTTCAGTTAATCATTGAGTGTTGAATAGATATTAGTGGTAAAATTATAAGACTAGTTTAGTGAGTTAAATTGTATACAGTGGTAGTGAATAAAGAGAGTATTAGTTGAAAATAGCAAAGTTGTACTTCTGTTAAGAACCCACGGGAAAAACGTAACAATATATAAAAAATATATTCCCAACAATAATGTTATCCAAAACTCAAACGAGAAAATTGACGGTATCTTAAATAAGTTGAAACTAAATCACTTAGATAAGACCCTACAAACAAAAATTAAGAATATTCATGTAAAGTTTCCAAATATATTTTTGTCACCTAATGAACCCTTAACATTCAGCAGTCGAATAAAGCACAGCATTCGAACCAACCCTGAAAATGCTAGTCCCATTTATACGCGAAACTACCGTTACCCCCACGTCCATAAAAACGAAGTTAATAAACAAATAACAAAATTATTCGAGCAAGGAATAATTCGAGACTCTGTTTCTCCTTGGAACTCACCAATTTGGGTAGTCCCAAAGAAATTGGACGAAAATGACATTCAAAAATGGAGGGTCGTAGTAGATTTCCGGAAATTAAATCTTATCACAGTCGATGATAAATATCCTATCCCTAATATAAATGATATTTTTGACCTTCTTAATACCTCTAAATTTTTTTCGACCATAGATTTAGCATCTGGTTTTCATCAGATCCCAATGGACCCAAAAGATATCGAAAAAACAGCATTTTCGACTGAACAAGGTCATTTCGAATTTACTAGAATCCCGTTTGGGCTTAAAAATGCACCGAGTACTTTCGCTAGAGTAATGAATGATATTTTTCGCGAATATATCGGTAAAATATGTTTCATTTATATGGATGATATATTGATTTTTAGCAACACAATCGAAGAACATCTGGAAAATCTTGAAATAATTTTCGAATTAATACAAGAAAATAATTTAAAAATTGAACCCGATAAATGTAAATTTTTAACGGATGAAGTAGTTTTCTTAGGCCATTTACTATCCCCGAATGGTATTAAACCAGATCCAAAAAAAATTAAAACCATCCTAGACTTTCCGATGCCTCAAAATCAAACTGAAGTAAAATCATTTCTCGGTTTACTCGGGTATTACAGGAAATTTATCAGTAATTTTGCCGATTTAACAAAACCACTCACGGCTTTGCTGAAAAAAGATAAAATATTTCTTATAACTCCTGAAGTAAAAGAATGCTTCGATAAATGTAAAACAATTTTAACATCGGAAAATGTTTTGGCTTATCCTGATTTCTCCAAACAGTTTGTTTTGACTACCGATGCCTCGAATTTTGCGATCGGCGCGGTTTTGTCACAGCTCTCCGATAACGGTTTAGATGATCGACCGATAGCTTTCGCGTCACGCGCGTTAAACGAAACAGAAATTAAATATTCGACGACGGAGAAAGAATTATTGTCTATTGTTCATTTTACAAATTACTTTCGACCGTATTTATTTGGAGTCAAATTTCGATTAATAACTGACCATAGACCATTAATATGGCTTTTGAATTTAAAAGATCCTAATTCAAAATTATCCAGATGGAGACTAAAATTAAGTGAATATAATTTCGAAATTCAGCATATTTCTGGAAAAGCAAACAAAGTCGCGGACGCTCTGTCTAGAGTAAGAATAAACCATATCCACACGAACGACAAAGTATTTGCCGAATTTGAGAGTAATAAAGCTAATTTAGTTTTAAGAAATTTCTCCTACTCTAATGAACAAATTCTGGATATTAATAATAAAAATATTTTATATTTTTACGATGAGAACGATAGAAATGTAAAGCATTTCGAAATTATTAATGATAGTTTCCCTAACATTGGAGACTCAGATTTTGATCGAATACTTAAATTGCAAAATGAAAAATGTAATAGAGAAATTACTTTAATTAAAATCAAGCCACATCATTGTTTAGAAAATTTCAACAACTTTAAAAGTTTAGTATTAACTAAACATAGAACTTATTATATACCCTACTTTGACAATGCTACCTATTATAAAATGCTCAGTTTCATTTATCCGGATGTGAAATTTACTATTTGCAAAAATATCGTTACTATGCCACCTATAGAGGATAGGCAAAGAATTATCTTTGAATATCACAACGATCCGAGTAATTATCACAAAGGAATTAAAGAAACTGCAGAAAAAATTCGAGAATTATATAAATGGAAAAATATGTATAATGAGATTACTGAATTTGTCACACTCTGTCCTACGTGTCAACTTTCAAAGTTTGATCGCAAGAACCGCACTCAAACTTTGAATGTCATAGATTCTCCAGAAAGACCATTTGAAGTTTTATCAACTGATTTATTCTTTTTTTGATAAACAAAAAATACTTACCGTCATAGATAACTTGACGAAATTTGCACAAGCTTATATTATACCTAACAAGAGACCAGAAACGATAATTACTCAGCTAAAAAAATATTTTTCTATCTTCGGGTTGCCAAAAACGATTATTTCGGACCACGGAGGTGAATTTAATAATAAAAAGCTGCAAAACTATGTTAGTTCACTGAATATTGACTGGCACTTTACCTCGTCCGAGTATCATCAATCCAACGGTATAATAGAACGTTTTCATGCAACTATTACGGATACACTGCGAAGCTTCTTTTTGGAACATAATCAATGTGAGTTAGAGGATGCCCTTTTAATTGCTATACACTCCTATAACTCAAGTAAACATAGTTCAACGTCAACTAAACCATATTTAGTGTTCCCATTCAAAAATGACAGGGAATTTAATAAATATTTGTTTGACGATCAAATAGAAAAAATACGAGAAAACCAAAGCAATTTAAGAAAACAACAAAAGAATCGTTTTGATAACTTAAAAACGAATAATTTAGAAGTAAAGTATAACGTTGGAGACAAAATTCTTCTAAAGAGACCTAAAAATCCAAATACACCAAAATCAATATTATATACAGGACCATATGTCATTCTCGAGGTCAACGAATCCAATAAAACCTTACAAATAGAGTTAGATAATGGAGCAATTAGAAAATTTCATTTCAATAATGTAAAACCTTTTTTTGATTGCGAAAAACTAGACGAAGATGAAGTGTAACATTGGCTAGTAATCGATATAAATTTTCATTCTATAAGAAAAATTAAATTATAATCCGCTATATAATTTGACAGCCACGTGGTACATTTCGTCTACGGCCTACCAAATGTACTGGAGCAAACTCACTGTTTACTGGTTTCTTATTTTCATGTAACCTGCACATCTGCCAATGCTGAGTCCGTCCAATGTTGTCCTGCTCTACTGAAGCTGTGAAGAGCAAACCCTTTTGGACACCCCTGCTTCGGTCTTCAGGAGGGAGGTGTTACGTTATGCAAAAACTCACGAAATAACCACCTCAGCAGTATCGATAAAGATATTATTGTTTAGACTATAAGACCACCCAATTTGGCTGATGTAATCTGTAGGAAATATTGAAATATTATTTTGTTCTTGTCAGATTCGCTCGTACTGCCAAACTGTACACTTAGAAATAAAATTTGTTCCTTCGAAAATTCATCTCGTTTAATTCTTCAAAAATAAAAACATTTAAGAACATTTCACTTTTGTACATCTGGTTAGACACTTAATTTAAACTTAATTTATACTTGCCTTCAATTTCTTAGATCAACTTATTCGCCAGCAGATGTACTTTAAGTCTTCTTTGTAAAACTGTGCTTTTAATTTCATCAACTTTTGCTATTATTTTTGTTTCTCCGATTTCGTTATGATATTTTGTTCATTTAGCTTTAGGTATCATTGTTTTTGTTTTGTTGCATTTCAGTGCAATTATTTTGTTGTTCTTTGTTTCTATTCTTTTCTGTTTCTTTTCTTCTTTGAACATTTCCTTCTCTAATTTTTCCCGTCTTTTACGTTTACGCATTTTTCCGATCTGAGGAAGTAAGCACGATCGGCAGTCTTTCAGTTTGTTTTTTACCTTTGCGTTCTGGAGTGCCAAAAGAAGAACTCGTCAATAGATAATTTCTCTTCCGTATGCCCATTTACGAATTATATAGTATTTTGTTAAGAATTTGACCGATCAAGTAATTCTACTTGCATCGGAGATGTGGTATAGGAAATGGAGGGAAAATTAAGTGGACTATTATCTATAACAATAGGAATGTCTTCTATGTCATATGCGGTTAACTCAACTGAAATAGTCGTATGGTTACATGAGGAAGACAAAGTAAATGACTGAAATATTATTGTCCGTTACGAGATTTTCTATTTCGCATGTGGTTAACTGTTTTGGAGTAGTTGGGATTACGGATGGAATAAGCGATAGGAATATATCTTTCATCATATGTTAGAGAATCTGACGTAGTGTGAACTAAATTAGATTCTAACTTATATATCTTATCTTCATTTAGACCTTCACATCCAATATATTGGAACATCTTTATCTTCTCAGTTTCAACTACTTTCTCAAAATCACCATAGGTTATAGATTCTTCTTCAGAAACGCTTTCTCTAATATTATCGGTGTTCTTTCCCAAACATTTTAAGTAATCAGTTGCTGTAGGTTTCAGAGAATATAACCCAGTTGCTTTAAAACCATTGGTTATACAAACTGACTTTAACGTACTTATGACTTTGTTTAATACTAAAGCAAAATTTTCCAAAGTTTAAAACTACTTTGTTCCAACCAATTTTTAAGGGTTTGAACGCCGCAACGGCTGCGGGTTTCCTTATTCTTGTTTAGGTAGGAGAGCCGCTAATATTATTTTCAACTTTGAATACTAGTTTGCAGGGTCAAATGAATTTTATGCCCATCAAGGAAGAAAATTATAGGAAATTTGATACTTTTAGCAACTACATCTTTATGAAAGACGTCTTCTATATATTCATAGAAATGTTAATTTTCATCCACCCTTACACGCTACAACCTATTCCCCATCCAGCAGGTACCGACTTTACAACACCTGATGGCAATATTTTGGATAAATTATTAATTGGAGGTGTAAGGTCGCCAGATGCTGCAAACGTAAACATTACAGTTAAATTAACTTTCGAGTGGTGTTCAATGTCGTACAAATTTTTGCTTCCCTCACAGCCTAGCAACTTGTTTCATCAACATTAAAAATACATGATGGCTCTTTTAAAATGTCTCTATAACCTTTTTTATCTAAGTATTGTTGTACTCCACTAAACCATTTCCGAATATAATTTTCAGAAATATTAGAACTTGCCGCAGTAATCGCTTCTTGAGTCCTCGGCGTTATTTATGGATTTCTTCAAGGGCTTTCCCTATATCAGCTTCCGTACATTTTTTATTATGCGTTTCAGTTTTTTTTTGCCGGTGGACATTATGAACCTAAAAAAAAATACTGATGGACTTGCGGATAAACGGAAAAAGGTATTAGGGCTTAAAAAAGCATTAGGTACAGTAGTTTGCCACGTTAAAATATAATTATTGGCCACCGGCCAACTACTGGTTAGACATTTGAAAAAAACCTAAAAATGCTATAAAATGGTTAATCTGTGCTCAAACATAAAAAAATTTAATATAGTATATTAAGATACTAGTTTCAAAAGACCATATTTTATCGCACGAGCACGAAATTAGGAAACGACCCGCTTGCGGGGAGTTTCCTAACGTGCGAGTGCGCTAAATGTCTTTTAAAACGTGTATTTTATAAACTTTTTTCTATTTTGCACGTATTTAATGAAAAACATTAATTTATTCAAGTCGCGATCAAAAGTTGGACGGCCATCTGTCACTTTTGACGTCTGTATTATTAGGAATCCCATTCAAAACGGTGTCGAAATTTTTGCTAGTGAGCCTTGACATTGAACAATTTTGTTAATATCATAACAACCAGTCAACAAAAGTAATGTCGAAAAGAGCTTCTTTTCGACACTACTTTGCGTATCGAAAAGACTTCTTTATGATACCAAAATAGAAAAAATATATTATAATACACTTAGTTAGCACTAGTAGTTGGCCATGCCGGCCAATAACTGCGTAGGAGGCAATATTATTGTACCAGATGCTGTCCACCGAAAAAAGGCTCCAAAAATTGTAACCTAACATTAAAAACACATAAATAAGTGTGAAATAATACGATAAGAAGCCCTAAAATATAAATTTGATACGATACAATAAGAAACTAAAGCCTAACCACTTACTATACAGCCACAGATTCTTAAGGAATTCTTAGTATTTCTGGATAAATTGATGCAGCTTAGGACAAACAAAATTATACACCTGCTACAACATTTCTGTGACGCTAACTGAAAGCAGAAACAAGCAACGAGACGCTCAACTAAATGATAAAAAGAGGTCCCAAATAATAGGCGAGGAAAAGAATATGAATGCTATCTCTGTCTGGCTTCATGAAAGGTGAAACCAGGTGGCGCGAATAGCTTGGACCGCCAAAAGCGCGGGAGGTTTGAATGTTGCTTTGATTGCTTTATTGTTATATTTTATCCATTCTGATGTGGTGATGATCTTTTCTATTATGTATTCGTATGATTAATTTTTAAGAGGATGTGTTTATGCAATGCTCACAAATAGTTTTAGATAAATATTTACACAAATACATAATATATTTTTTAAAATCTTCACAAAAGGGATAGAGCATCAAAGTCGCTGATATAAGGAAATTGCATGTTAATCGAAATGCATACATATTTCATAAAAAGTATATTCATTAATACAAATAAGTCACTTGAAATTAATAGTCAGAGTGTAATACAAACAATATTAACCCATTCGGGGCCAAATCCTTTACAGCTATGAAAAAAAATATATTTTACTGTAGTCGTTGTATTTAGTATTTTTAGGGATTTTTGATGTAATAAAAAATATAATTTGTTCTTTTTTTCAAAAAAAAATTGATGTCCATTACAATGGACAAAGTCACTTTAGACTTAAAGATTTCGACTTACAGAGGTGAACAGAAAAAAAAAAGAAAATAAAAAAAAATTCAGCGAAGAAACTATTTATTATGAAATTTGAAAAACAATTTCTGCCTTTTATCAAGCATACGTGAACATTACATTTGATGCAAAAAGTATGATTTTTTTGTTGCAGCACTCTAATTTGCAAAGCCCAGCATCTTTTTTTCGTCAAATTGCGGGAAATGACCAAAATTATCAAATCGCAATTCGCTCGGTGGTTTTACTTCAACGTGAGCTCGGTTAGCCATAGCATTTTCCGTCAAACATGGTCGTCCACGCTTTGGAGATTCCTTGTGGAGAATAAGATATTCACCAACTTTTTGCCGAAATGCATTGTCGTCCGATAATCCCTCTGTGTCTGACCAATCGTCATTATCTAAGATATGTAGCAACTGTTCGTCCTTCAAAAAAAGCCCTTTTTGAAGTCATCTTGCGCTAAACCCCAAAAAAATATATTTCATTTTTAGACCTAAACAATCTTTGTCCATCTCAACGGACGTTAGAAAAATTGGTTGTGCCCTGGTGCTATGAGAAAATCTGGGTAAATTTTATATATTGCATATCTTAGAATAACACATTTACTTACCCTCTGTCAATAATCGAATCAATATTAGTCAGTTTTTACACTTTTTGTCACTCAAATGCGATCGCCTGTTCCGACTGCCGTTACAAACAAGAAACTGCCGTGCGTAAACAATTCAGTGAAACTTCAATGAAATGATCAGAGATGTCGCTAGAGGTATTAATGTGATAATAAATAGGTCAATCTGAGTGGACAAATAGTTTTAACATCGAAATTGAAATCCAAGGCGTAATTTGACTGCCTGAAAAATCGTGTCCACTGTAGTGGACATGGCGCCCAAAAGGGTTAAGTGGATTCAAGATATGCCTACCATATGTACTTAGTTAAAATTAAAAATCAATAATCATTAGAAAAAATTCAAACAAATGTCACAGTTCATTATACAAATACAAAATTATATTTAATGTCTGATGACGCACATACTTTTACAAGATAAGGGACGAAGGAAAATGATGCATTTCGTCTTCTCTTAATCCACAAACAATGCAAGCAGCCTCAGCAGCCATGATGCTGTTTGTTTTGTCGCTATTAAGTAGTCCATTGATCCACTCCATTCCGGACACAAATTAACGTGTATATATTTCAAGCAAAAATTTGTGAAATTAACACAAAAAATATAATAAAACACCAGCAAGCCAAACTAAAAACAGCCTAAAATAAAAACATGGTGTAACGTATTGAACTGTCATAGTCATACTTGTCGAGTCGATGTCATCTAGTATTCAGCTGTTCAGCTTCTAATGCAGAATTCCATGAGTTGGACAAAGACATATATTATTTGTTTTTGCAACAGCTTCGACACGACTTTGTCTCCATCTAAATCACCTTTGGTGATGCTAGATAAAGAGAAAGCTATACGGAAATACATTAAGTAAAAAAGATAACATGAATGGGACAAATTTTCTATTTTACTTAACTTTCTCTTCTTTGTCTCTGCTGGAAGAGTCATCATTGGTAAGAAGATAAAGCAGTGTTGCCAGATTTTAATTTAAAATGCCGTGTTTCGGTTTTACTTTGAGAATTCTTATTATTTCAAATTATATTAAAGTGGTCAATAACTAGTACTTGGCCAATAACTGTACCCG
>JAEQML010080112.1:0-11718 GCA_016904865.1 Pissodes strobi | reverse complement strand
GGCATGGCTCGTTCTTGTTAAGCTTGGTCAGGAGACAAAGGTTGATGACTTCGATTTTAGGGCATTCTTCTTTTTTGTTGTAGGTCTTCGCTCGTAAGTAGTAGGTAGGGGTTTCTTATATTTATAGTGTGGTTATGGATGGGAATAGGATGTATTTTATACAATAAATATGATCTAGGAATGATCATTGGTGTATAAATTGTAAATATGACTTAAGTCATTTTGTATTAAAACGGTTGTTTTAATCGTTTCGTAATATTTGACGGCGTTGTCAAATGGGATTTGATTTTCCTTGGGTTTTAATATTTGGTTTGTCGTTATTTTTCAAGATTGAGTGGTGCATTATGCCTATTTGTGCAAAATGTATAGCCGTTTGCATATTTTGAACTATCTCTTTGATATTATTTATTTGTTGATTTAAATTGTCGATTATCATTGAAGCATACAGAGTGTTAGAAATGCTATTTTCGTGAGATTCAATTGATTGCAATCTAGTAGAAGTAATATTTTGATTCCTTTCAATAATGAGTAGTTGATCATGAAAGGTTTTGGTCACAGATTTTAAGATAGTTTGTTGTGATTTTATATCTTTACTTACTAAGTCTTGATTTTCGCGCAGTGTTTGAATGTATAGATCATATTTTAAACCATCTTCGTTATCTAGCGTTCCGAACAGCCATTTCTGTGCTGTACCTATAATATTAAGTAGGGCTCTGCGAGATCTTTTTGTGTTCACGATTTTAAAGGTATTTATTTGGTTTTTTATTTGTTTAATTGAATCTAAGCTATGATTTAATTTGACGAAGATCAACAATGTGAGTTCGTAGTCTCCATTTTTTCCTATAGAAGAATTTAGTTTAATAGTCGTTTTTTCTATAGATCTAAGGCATTTACGAATTAAAGTGATGTTGATGTGGTAGTGTGCGGTGTTGTGGTTGTTTATAATGTAGGCGTTTCCTTTGAATATGGACAATATGGGATTATTAAGGATTTCCACCTCGTAACCTCTGATTAGGATGAAATGGATGGCCAATCCGATGAGGGTTCTGCCGATTCTTTGGAACATCCCGGTGAGTCACCTAGAACATTTATTGTTCGTCTTAACTTACGTCGTTTTAAGAGATTTTTATTTAGTTTATTTTGAAGTCTTTGAGATGTGCGTTTATCCTCTGGGCGGAGAATATTATATCTTGGGTCGATTTTGCTTCGCTGAGTTCTTTTGTATAAGATGGGAGACTCAGGGTTGATGTCGGGTTCGGTTTCGCGTTTTTTATTGAGACTGTTAAGTTTTTTCTCTTGCTTGCTTTTAAGTTTATCATGTACATTTGAATTTAACAGGGCAGGTGTTTTAGGGAGTTGATGTAATCCGTCTTTTAGGGAGTTGATGTAATCCGTTTGGATTTCTTTTTCGTTCTGTTCTAGAGGAGTTTTGTAGTTTAGGTTTCCTTTAATTATTTGGAAGGGTGTATATTCGTGAGACGAGTGTGTGCTATTATTATATGTTAATATAGCAATGTCCATTAGTTCTGAAATGTCGGCTCTGGGTTTGTTTAGCTTTAAACTACTTATACTTTCCTGTAAAGTAGAATGTAAACTCTCTATAGGAGAATTTGAATTGGGATTATAGGGGGTGACAAAGTGGATTTCGATTTAATAAAGGGTACAAAGATCTAAAACTACCTGGTTTTTAAATGAAGTTCCGTTATCGGTAGTGATCTTCTTAGGGATTCCGTGATGGCTAAAGTACTTGATAAGGTTTTGCGTTATCTCGATACCTGTTTCCGCAAAGATTGGGTAGGCTTGGGCCATCTTAGAAAAATTGTTAATTATCGTTAGGAACTTTTGTCTTTCAATGGAATATACGTCGATGTAAATGTGTTCGAAGGGTGTATTACCGATAGGAGTGGGTTTAAAGATTATTTTGTAAGGCTTGCGTTCGTATTTTGTCTGTTGACAGATTTCGCAGGCATTAATGTAATCTTGTATGTCTTTTTCCATGTTGGGCCAGTAATGGTTTCTTTTCAATGAGGCGGTATTTTCTGTAATTCCTCTGTGGGAGGTTTTTGTTTCGTGATAGATTTGTATCTTATGCTTTTGTTCATCTTTGTCTGTTGCATCCTGTACAAGAGAGTTACTAATTTGCAATGAAAAGGAATTACTATTGAAATATTTCCTAAAGACATTAAGGACGAATGGTTCGAGAGTCTTATTCTTAAAGAATATACAGTAATTATTTGGTGGCATGTTTTCTTTAATTAACTTTAAGATTATTTCGTCTGATGGTTCATTAGGTAGAAAGAAAATTATTCTTTTCTTATTTGGAAAAGGGATTTCGATTTCTCTCTTGGCCTTTTTGTTATCAGAATATCTGAATACTATTTGATTCTTAAAGATATTCAAATGTTTGTTAGTATAGGGGGCTCCTAATATTGGGTTTTCGATGGAGGTATGGACCATTTGATCGTCGTCTTCGTGTATGTCTGGTGGTCTTATTTGCTCATTAGAAATTATGTTTATTTTGGGGATATGCTCAGACGAATTATCTGACTCATCTGAAAATTTGGGAATGTCAAAGGAGTCTGGCATGACTAACTTTTTCCTGGGAATAGGGATTTGTTTCTTTTGTTGGGTTTGTTCATCGGGAAACTCTTTTAGTAAGCGATCAAATGTTTCTTCGAAATCGTTTTCGTCGAGTTCTGCAATGTCACTAATATTGTCTAGGGCGTCGTCTTCTAGGGCATTAATTTGGACTGGAGGTCTCGAAAGGGCGTCTGCGTTCATATTTTGGGTGCCTTTTTTATATTGAATTTCGTAGTCGAATTCGGAAAGTTTTAGCCTCCACCTGACTAACTTTGAATTGGGTTCCTTGATGGACATTAGCCATTGAAGGGGTTTGTGGTCTGAAAGGATCTTGAATTTAACGCCGAAAAGGTAAGGTCGGAAGTATTTGGTTGCCCAAACGATGGCTAGAAGTTCCTTTTCGATTGTCAAATAATTACATTCGGCGGGGTTTAAGGTTCGGCTAGCGTAAGCTACGGGAAGATCTTGACCTACTGGACCCTGTGATAGTACAGCGCCTATCGCATCATTACTCGCATCGGTGGTTAGTAGAAAGGGTTTAGAGAAATCAGGGTGTTGCAAGATAGGGTAATTCATTAGGATTTCCTTGCATAACTGAAAGCTCTTGACAAATTCTGGCGTGTTCTACCTTTTTATCTTTTTTAAGCAGTTTGTCAGAGGTTTTGTTATTTTAGCAAATCCTTTAATGAACTTTCGATAATAGCCTACTAAATCAAGGAATGATTTAATTTCTTTCGGGTTTTTTGGGATGCTGAATTTTTTTATGGCTATTATCTTCCTGGGATTGGGTTTGATGCCTTCTGGGGTTATTATGTGACCTAGGAACTCTACCGTTTTCTGAAGGAATTCGGATTTGTCGAGTTGGATTTTCATATTGTTGTCGGCTAGTCGTTGGAAAATTGTTTTTAGGTTTACGATGTGCTCTTGGAGAGAGGTTGAGAAGATGATTATATCATCCATGTAAACAAGACAATTTTTTCCTTGTAATCCCTGAAGTACGTTGTCCATTACGCGCTGAAAAGTCGCGGGTGCGTTTTTGAGACCAAATGGCATGCGAGTATACTCATAATGACCATTTTCTACGTTGGAGGCGGTCTTTTGAATAGAATAGGATGCATTTCTATTTGATGGAATCCCGAGGCGAGATCTAGAGTGGTGAAATATTGGGCTCTGCCTAGTTTGTCAAGGATGTCCGAGATATTTGGCAGCGGATAGCGATCGTCAATTGTTTTTTCATTGATTTTCCGATAGTCAATGACCATGCGCCACTTTCTTTTTCCGGATGCGTCGGCTTTTTTAGGGACTATCCAGACTGGGGAAGACCAGGGGCTAGCTGATGGTCGTATAATTCCGTCATTGAGCATCTGCTCTATTTGTCTGTTAACTTCTTGTTTATGGACAAAAGGGTAACGATAGGATTTCGTGTGTACGGGTATTTCGTCTGTTGTTTTAATCTCGTGTTTGACTTGATTGGAAAATGTTAGTTTGTCTTCGGGTTTATGTAGGATGTTTGGGAATTGTCGAATGACTTTTCTTAATGCTTGTTTTTCTTCGGGGTTGAGGTGATCATGTCGAATTAGTGAAAACGGGTCACGGTCAAGGGCGTTATTTTCTTGAAAGTGCATTTCACTTTGAATTTGCTCGATATTGAAAATTTCGAATGATTCTTGTTCGAAGGGGGAGCACATTTTTCTTAGGTCAGGGGTATTAACCGAGAGTGTCGTGCTCGTAGGAGAATGATTTCTTATTTCGAGTGATACTTGTGAGTTTGTAACTTTTAGGATACTGGGTAATATTTCTATGTTGTTTTTATTAATGTATGGAAATAATACTTCGGTTCCTTCGGGTAGGTCTGTCTTGATTTGACATTTATGGGTTGTGTTTGGGGGTATTTCTAAAGTTTGGGAATCGAAATCGTTCCTAAAATGAAATGGAATTTCGATGTTTTCGTTACATAGCACTTGGTTATTGAAATCGATATTGAGTTTGAGTTTTTTCAGGTCTTTAATTCCTAATATGCCGTCGAAATAGTCATGAAAACTGTAAAGTATAAATTCGATTGGGATGTTAGTACCATATTCTCGTAGGATGTTAAATTTTGCTTTATTACTGGTATTTTTTGAGCCGGCACACGTCACTAGGGTGTATTTTGAATTTACAATTGTTTCGGGGAACCATTGCTCTGCGATATGGGGTCTTATTAAGGATGCATGGCTACCTGTATCAATAAGGAGTTTGCATGGAGGTTCTGAGATCAAAATATATGGCAGGGCATTGTTTGGAAACTGTTTATTCGTGGGTTTGTGCGAATTTTCGCGGGAAAATACGTTTTTGGGTTTTCCAAAGACTTGTTGATTCGTTGGGAAATGAGGTTGTGTGATTTGTCGGGGTTGTATGCTGATGGGTTGGCTTGGAAAATGCCTTTGTTGTTGGAAATTGCCTTGAAATTGGTTGGGTTTGAAATATGAAGGATTTTGTGGTGTTGGTTGTGTTATTCTAAATTGGGGTTTAATTTGTGATCTAGGTTGTGCTTGAGTGTTATCATTCTTAAATTTTAACTGATTTTCTATCATACTATAGTTAATAATATGTGTAGTTGCAGTTGAAAGATTGGCAGGGTTGTGAATTAATAAAAGGGTTCTTAGTTCAGAAGGAACATTTGTTATTAAATTTTGCACTGCTGTCATTTGGGTTTGTTCGACTAGAGCTGTTTTTACTAGATTTGTTCGTTTTCCGAGTGTAATTTAGCTATAATCCGATGAACTAAAATTTTTAATCGATCGATATATTCAATAGCTGATTCATTACGACTCTTGGATGTAAACATTAATTGTTGTGTTAGATTTTGCCTAGAGATTGGGTCTCCAAATTTGTTTCTTAAGGCTGTCTTAATATCTGACCAAGATGTGAGATCGGGTCTACACATAAGAAAATCTCCTGCGTCATCAATGAGTTTAGATTTAATAGAAGTATGAACGAATTCTTTTTGAGATTCATCTCCGGTATAATATCGGTTGTAATATTCATCGATTGAATGGATAAAGTACTCTAAATGATTTGGATTACCAGAAAAAGGTTTTAAGAGATGAACCATAGATCTGAGGCTTTCAGACATTTTGTGAGATCGCCTTGTTCCGTCTAGAGTAAGATGCGAAAGAGTTTGATTAAGTTCGTCTATGTCTGATAAAGGCATAAATTTTGCAAAAGAAATTTTTTTCTTAAATAATAAGAAATTAGCTTGCTGTGTTGGTTTTGTAAAGAGAGAAACTTGAAAAATATTTTTCACTTAAATTTTACGAAAGAGTTACCTCAACTTATGCGTTGGTTTTGAAAAGAGAGAAAAATATATTTTGCACATGAAAATATTAAAAGAACTTAGATTACGCGTTGGTTTTGCACATGAAAATCAACAAAAGGACTTAGTTTAAAAACACCAATGTTACAAAATGTGGGAAAGATGAAGGATTACTTACAGAGTGAGTCTGTCACAATAACTTCACTTCACTTGCTGGTGTTCTGTATCCTCAATTAACAGTTGAGACTGAAGTGGGTCAAGCTGGGCTGTCTGGGTTTCTTGTTGGCGAAACTTCGAAGGCAAGGAACTGGACAACTTCTGGACTTCACTTTGAGGATCCTACCGACTGCGCCATTTTTATTTGTTTCAGCGAAACGTCTTTTTAAAAAATTATTTATTCAAAAATAAAATTAGGTTACAAGACAATTGTCGCAAGACAGATTTGTACTTAAAATTAAATAGGTCGAAATGAACAGCACGACGTTATGAGATTAACTGCCTCCCGCTGGGGTAGTTTAGGGTATTTATAGGATCCCTTATCTAAACAAAGAATGCCATAATGGCACTAGCGGTTTAGAGAGATAATGAGGATTATGAGGGTTTTTGTACATATAACTACCTGTAACTTTCTTGACATCATTTGATAGATTTTCGAAATCTACGTAAAATTTCGAGTCTCTCATGTAGGTGCCATGCGTTTCGCATGAAAATGACCGGAAATGTCTGATTTAGTGTTTTCTCAGCCTAAATATGCGAAATAACGCATTTCCACGTTTTATAAGCAAAACGTCGAAAGTTTCGAACCCATTCGGAAAATTGAAGCTTTTTGCGCAAAACTACGTACACCTTTATAAATTTACCTGAAATGTCGCAGTCTTTTAAAAACGGTTCTGTCATTTCGTGAAAAAATGGAAATTACCCAATTGGATTCAAAAATCATTTTTAATACTGTTTCTCCGAATTTACAAGAGAACGGTTGATCTGCCATGAAAAGTGTATCAGACAAGAATAATTGTAGAGCTGGTAATTTTACACATTTTCGGTATATACTTATTTGCTTTATGTCTAACCGTTTGTGAGAAAAACGACTATGAAAAACTTTGGGAATAAAAATGCATTTTTCTGAAATTTTCGGGTAATTGCTGATCTGAAACGTAGGTCATCTAAAAAGTAAACTTTTTTCTCTAATACGTTTCGATGTGGCACTAATAGTTTCGGAAATATTACACTTTTTAATTTTGTTCATGGTCCTGTATCGTACAATATGTTCGAAGGTAAAGAAAAACCTGTAACTTCCTTGACATCAGCTAATAGATTTTCTCTCATGTAGGTGCAATGCAATGACCGGAAACGTCGGATTTAGCGTTTTCTCAGCCTAAATATGCGAAATAACGCATTTCCACTCTTTATAAGAAGACGTCGAAAGTTTCGAACCCATTCGAAAGAATTGAAGCTTTTTGACATAAAGCAAATAAGTATATACCAAAAATATGCAAAATTACTAGATCTACAATTCTTGTCTGATACACTTTTCATGTCAGATCAACAGTTCTCTTGTAAATTCGGAAAAACTGTATTTAAAAATGATTTTTGAATCCAATTGAGTAATTACCATTTTTTCACGAAATGACCGATCCCTTTTTAGAAGACCGCGACCTTTCACGAAAATTTATAAAGGTATACGTAGTTATGCGCAAAAAGCTTCAATTCTTTCGAATGGGTTCGAAACTTTCGACGTTTTGCTTATAAAACGTGGAAATGCGTTATTTCGCATATTTAGGCTGAGAATACGCTTAATCAGATGTTTCCGGTCATTTTCATGCGAAACGCATGGCACCTACATGAGAGACTCGATATTTTACGTAGATTTCGAAAATCTATCATATGATGTTAAGAAAGTTGCAGGTATTTCTTAACCTTCGAACAATAACGATACAGGACTTTAAACAAAATTAATAAAGGGCAATATTTCCGAAACTATTAGCGCCACATCGAAACTTATTAAAGAAAAAAGTTAACTTTTAAGATCTACGTTTTGTTTGTACAAATTTTTCATTTTAGATCAGCGATTACCAGAAAATTTCAGAAAAATACATTTTTATTCCCAAAATTGGATTCATAGTCGTTTGTCTCACAAACGGCTAGACATAAAGCAAATAAGCATATACCAAAAATGTGTAAAATTGGCAAATCTAAAATTCTGAGATTTCGAAAATCTATCAAATGATGTCAAGAAAGTTACAAGTTTTTTTTAACCTTCGAACATATTGTACGATACAGGACTTTGAACAAAATTAATAAAGGGCAATATTTCCGAAACTATTAGCGCCACATCGAAACTTATTAAAGAAAAAAAGGTAACTTTTTAGACCTACGTTTTGTTTGTACAAACTTTTCATTTTAGATCAGCGATTACCCGAAAATTTCAGAAAAATACATTTTTATTACCAAAATTGGATTCATAGTCGTTTTTCTCACAAACGGTTAGACATAAATCAAATAAGTATATACCAAAAATGAGTAAAATTACTAGATCTAAAATTCTGGTCTGATACACGTTTCATGTCAGATCAACCGTTCTCTTGTAAATTCGGAAAAACTGTATTTAAAAATGATTTTTGAATCCAATTGAGTAATTACCATTTTTTCACGAAATGACCGATTTCTTTTTAAAAGACCGCGACATTTCACATAAATTTATAAAGGTATACGTAGTTATGCACGAAAAGCTTCAATTCTTTCGAATGGGTTCGAAACTTTCGACGTTTTACTTATAAAACGTCGAAATGCGTTATTTCGCATATTTAGGCTGAGAAAACGCTAGACGTTTCCGGTCATTTTCATGCGAAACGCATTGCACCTACAAGAGAAATTCGAAATTTTACGTAGATTTCGAAAATCTATTAGCTGATGTCAAGGAAGTTACAGGTTTTTCTTAACCTTCGAAGATATTGTTACAGGACTTTGAACAAAATTAATAAGGGACAATATTTCCGAAACTATTAGCGCCACATCGAAACTTATTATTAAAGAAAAATGTTAACTTTTTAGATGATCTGTTTTGCTTGTGCAAACTTTTCATTTCAGATCAGCGATTACCCGAAAATTTCAGAAAAATACATTTTTATTCCCAAAATTGGATTCATATCGTTTTTCTCACAAACGGTTAGACATAAAGCAAAGCAAGTAAGTATATACCAAAAATGTGTAGAATTACCAGATCTACAATTCTTGTCTGATACACTTTTCATCAACCGTTCTCTTGTAAATTCGGAAAAACTATATAAAAATGTTTTGTTAATCCAATTGAGTAATTATAATTTTTTCACGAAATGACCGATTTCTTTTTAAAAGGTTTTTGAATCAAATTGAATAATTACCATTTTTTCACGAAATGACCGAACGCTTTTTAAAAGAATACGTATTTATGCGCCAATAGCTTGAATCGTTGCGTATGGGTTCGAAACTTTCGAGAGCAAGAGCTCATAAAACGTGGAAATTCGTTATTTCGCATATTTAGGCTGAGAAAACGCTAATCAGACGTTTCCGGTCATTTTCATGCGAAACAAATGGCACCTACATGAGACTCGATATTTTACGTAGATTTCGAAAATCTGTCAAATGATGTCAAGAAAGTTACAGGTTTTTCTTAACCTTCGAACATATTGTACGATACAGGACTGAACAAAATTAATAAAGGGCAATATTTCCGAAACTAATAGCGCCACATCGAAACTTATTAAAGAAAAAAGTTAACTTTTTAGATCTACGTTTTGTTTGTACAAACTTTTCATTTTTAGATCAGCGATTACCCGAAAATTTCAGAAAAATACATTTTTATTCCCAAAATTTGATTCATAGTCGTTTTTCTCACAAACGGTTACATAAAGCAAATAAGTATATACCAAAAATGTGTAAAATTGCCAGATCTACAATTCTTGTCTGATACACTTTTCATGTCAGATCAACTGACGTCAGCGCGCACGTGCGTCGCCCGTGGCGGCGCATTGGCCTTCGGAACCGCTGCAGTGAGCGGCCAAGGCGTACTGTGTGTCACGTGCGGCTCAGTAATTCGAATGATTACCAATTTGAACAATTGGGACACCCTGTATAGTTGAAATAAAATCCTGATAAATCCCTATGTCAAGTGATAGCTTAAAATGTGCCCCAATTCACTGGATAAGCCTTATACATGTACTAGGATAGTTTAACTCTTAATCTAGTATTTTTGGTATAACAGGTTTTATTTGATTTTTTCTCTCATGAACAATTATCAACTAAGAACTTAAGATATTTTAATTAATATCTAACACGTATTAATGTCTTTAGTTTTTTGGGACTTCTCGCTCCGCACGCGAGATTTTTAAATCGCGTTTGAAGTCTTAAGGTTTCTAAGAAGCCGGATCCGTACGAATTTTAACAAGGATCGCACAAAAATCGTCTTTTGAGGGCGTCGGACGCTATTCGCGAGTTTTTGGTATCGATCACCTCAAGAGGGGTCGTACGGAAGTTGCTCGAGGAGGGCTTTTAAAAAATCGTGGTTTCTTAGGGACTTTTGGGGGGTGTTTGCTATGTATTATATGCCAATCCCTGGCAACTTGTCAGATGCTGTTCGACAGTTTTCTGACAGAGGTTTTGTGTAAATCAGGGGCGTCAGGGGGGACTTTTTGGGCATTTAATGTGTGATATGTGTATTTAGACCAAACTACTCTCCGGACACCAGAGAGGCACATACGTGGGGGAACCCAAACCAGTAGGCTGACTCAAGGTGCTCGCAACTAACCTTTTTCGGGGTGTTGCTGTAGGGTGCGCACTACAGTTGAAGGTCTCGGTGAATTGTTGGTACTCGGCCGCTTGACAAAGCCTCTTCAAGTACTTAACTTCTGTCTTAAATTTTTTTTTCTCCGAAATTTCTTCTAAGTCCTGAAGTTCCAAAAACTCGGAAAAACTCAATAAAATCGGTAGAAGGCTGATTCGGTACCAGTTGAGAGTGCTAGTCCTACAATGCCTTTTCCTTTGCTTCAGGGCCCTTTTCGCTCGTCCGTGAGCTTTCTACAGCCCTATCTTTTTCGAGATGTCGAAAAATTGGCTGTCTAGTGGCCAAAAATGCCGAAAAATCTCATAAATTCCTTAGAGATATGGGGCTAGGGGCTAAATGGATGAGTTGCTCGTCCCTGTAGGATTCTTGAAGATCCACGTTGACGCTGGCCAAAGGTGGTCTCTCACTTCTTTCCTTCTCGGGAGCTGAACGGCAACTGCTGAATTTAATTTTAATTCGAACGAGGCGCTTACGGCTGGAAATTTCCACCCGATCGAGTCGGTTGGGATATCGACGACGATTGGCCAAACGGCTGATTCTAGAATTATGGAGCGTTAACTGCCACATTCCACATTGTGCATTCGTACGCGGCATTGATTCTAGAATTATGGAGCGTTAACTGCCACATTCCACATTGTGCATTCGTACGCGGCATGCACTTTTATTCAGTGGCGTGCTTAATTAAATGCGATTAAGTAAAGGACGTTTTTACAACACCCCCTCCACTAGACGAGAGCTGGGCCGAATGGTTTATTAGAAATTTTTAAAAATATTTAAAAAATAAAATTACGGGCAATATTTTCGAAACTATTAGCGCCACATCGAAACTTAAGAAAAAAGTTAACTTTTTAGACCTACGTTTTGTTTGTACAAGCTTTTCATTTTACATCAGCGAAAATTTCAGAAAAATACATTTTTATTCCCAAAATTGGATTCATAGTCGTTTTTCTCACAAACGGATAGACATAAAGCAAAAAAGTATATACCAAAAATGTGTAAAATTGCCAGATCTACAATAATTCTT
>JAEQML010080111.1:0-11718 GCA_016904865.1 Pissodes strobi | reverse complement strand
CTGTAGTGTGTGTTGTAGTATAATAATTTATAATATAATATAATAATATATTATCTTCTTCACATCTTACTAGTATTTTTATTTTCCTATTTGCACTACTGCTTGCACTTTCGATATCTTGAATTAAACTGCATCCTCCCAACCTGACATTTTCTTTTCCAGAAATGTGCTTATTTATTTAATTTTATTTACTCACGTTAAATTTAATATTGTTACGCTTTTCCCGTGGGTTCTGAACGAAATTACAACTTTTACTATTTTAAACTAATACTCTCTTAATTCTCTACCACTGTATACAATTAAACTCTCTAAACTACTCTCATAACTTTACAACTAACAGCTCTTTACAATTCAACACTCAATGATTAACTAACCAAACACGCTTTCTGAATACTATTTATATAAAATCTATTACGAATACTCGGGAAGAAGCGAGGCCACTCTATATTATTCTCGATCAGAGCATCGAGATAATTCGATAGTTCCTGAATCTTCGCGGCCTGCGATGATTCATACGTGGACGTGACAAGGCTAGTTCTATAGGGTAGCACAAAAACATTCGGATGGTTGCTAGCCATGACATTGCCTCCCTCTTAAACCTGATCGTCCAGATCAGCTACTTCATGTCCGTGATATGCTTTGAGCCTGACGAGGTGGACAACTTTCAGTTTGCTTCTGGGGCTACGTCGAATTCTATACACTACGTCATTAATTCTTTTGATGACTGTACAAGGCCCTTCCCATACTGGCGTTAGCTTGGGAGATCTTCCTTTCTTCCTTTGCGGATTATATAACCAGACTTTATCGTTCATCTGAAATCCCATAGAATTAGCTTTGAGACCATATAGTGTCTTAATTTAGTCACTGGCTTTCTCCGTGTTTTCTCTGACAAATTCATTAATTTTCCTTAAGGGAGTCAGTGTAGTCTTGAATTTCCATATCCTGGTTGTCTGGCGTTCCGAATAGGTCACATGGTAAACGGAGTTCTCTGCCAAATAAAACCATGGCTGGTGTTAGTCATGTCGTATCATGGACTGCTGATCTATAATAGGCCATCAAAAATAGTGGTATGTGTTGGTCCCTATCCTTCTGATGTTCATCTACAACCTTGGACAAATGTTCTTCAATGGTCTTGTTAATCCTCTCTACCATGCCGTCTGATTGTGTCCGTGTTTTATGGATGTTGAGTAAATCACAGACATTCTGGAAAATCTTGGATTCGAAGTTGCGTCCTTGATCTGAGTGCAGCTCTAACGGAACACCAAATCTGCTGAATAGGTTATTCACGAGGACCTCTGCTGTGGTAACAGCTTCTTGATTGAGGATCGCAAATACTTCAGGTCATTTACTGAAGTAGTCAATTGCCACTAAAATGTACTTGTTACCATTATTTGTTTCTGGAAAAGGGCCAGCTACGTCAATGGCGATATGTTCAAACGGTATGCCCACATTATACTGTTTCATTTTCCTCCTAGAACTTGTTTTGGGTCCTTGACTTGCGGCACAGGTTGGAGCACTGCCGACACCACGATTTCACATCCTGGCAGTAGTTGACCCAGTAAAATCTGTCGCGGATCTTGTCAATCTTGTTCACTCCGAGATGAGCACCAGACTTTCCATTGTGAACTTCTTCCAGCACTTCCGATATCTTCCTCCTTGGTACCACTACGTGTGTCTTCACTACTTTTCCATTGGCGCTTTCCCAAGCTCGTTTAAATCTTTTAGTTGAAATCTCTCTCCAGTTTGGTCTTGGTTGATGTTCTTCTTTAGCTCTTAGCAATAGTGTTATTTCACTATCCTCAAGCTGATCCTTCTCGTGGATCTATTCTTTGGCAATGCTTACAATTACCCTCGCATGGCCTTCTGGATAAAGCATCTGCATTATTATGCAATCTCCCTGCCATGTGCTTAACCTTAAAGTTATATTGTTGTAACTTTTCAACTCATCTGGCTACCTGTCCTTCAGGCTGTTTCATATCCAAAAGCAATGTAAGCACTGCATGATCAGTCCTTATTAGAAATTCTTGTCCATAAAGATATTGATGGAAATGCTCAACAGATCGTACTATTGCCAAAAGCTCTTTTCGGGTTACACAGTAGTTACGTTCAGGTTTAGTAAGTGTTAGACTGTAGTATTCGATAAGGCGTTGTTCTCCTGCTTGTACTTGCGATAAAACTGCTCCGATGCCGGTGTTGCTTGCGTCTGTGTCCAATACAAATTTACCCTTTTGTTCCGGATATCCCAATATTGGACTAGAACATAGAGCCACTTTTAATTTCCTGAACGCAGAATCACAGTTATGATCCCAGCTATAATTTGCTCGTTCTTCAGTCATGTAGAGGTAGGTGCAGCTATATTTGCAAATCCTTCGACAAATCTTCTATAATAAGTACATAATCCAAGGAAGCTCCGCAGTTCGTTTGTCGCGAGGACAAGGCCAGTCTCTGATTGCTGTAATCTTTCGTTGATCGGTTTGGATTCCCTCTGATGACACGACATGCCCGAGAAATTCAACTTTTTGTTGGAAAAAAAACATTTCTTTGGATTCAGTAAGAGCTGCGCATTCTTGAGTCTAGTAAAAACTTCATGCAGGTTTTGTAGGTGATTTTCAAAAGTTTTCCCATTACCATTATATCATCAAGATAGACCAGGCATGTCTTCCAAGTGAGGCCTCGTAGAACAACTTCCATAAGACGCTCAAAAGTAGCGGGGGCATTGCATAGTCCGAAGAGCATAACTTTAAACTGATATAAACCGTTTCCGGAAGAAAAGGCAGTCTTTTCCTTATCTTCGTCAATGACTACTTGCCAGTAGCCGCTCTTAAGTCGAGTGTTGTAAACTAATGAGAACCTGCTAGTATCGTCAACGTGTCATTAATTCTGGAAAGTGGATAGCTGTCCTTCTTGACGCGTCGTGACGCCATTGAGTCTTCTATAGTCCCCGCAGAATCTGGTAGTCCCATCCTTGTTGTTGACTAAGGCAACAGGAGACGACCATGGGCTTGATGACTCTTCAATAATTTCATCGTCAAGCATTTTATCCACTAACGTGACAAACTCTTGCTGCTTCGTCACTGATAAGCTCCGAGGATGCGGCCGTATGGGATGAATGTCGATTTTATGCTTTATGATGTTCGTTCTTCCAGTATTACTATTTTTCTTTCAAAGGCTGAACTCTGCTCTTTGATAAATTGTGTAGCTTTCTTCAGTTCTTCGGAAGACAGATGATGCCACGACTTCTGGAAATGTTCTAGAACTTCCTTAGATGATGTTGAGGGTGTCACTTTTGACCGCGTTTCGCAACTGATTAGCACTGATTTGTAGTATGTCGGTTACGTGGCTCCCGGAATCTCCCCATAGCCTGAAAAACTTCTGTTAATTTCTTCAAAATGTCGCCCATCTCAGTTACTTCGCAGCTGTTCGTCGGCTGTTCTTCCTGGATGGATACGATCCTGACTTTTGACTTAGAGATGTTACAGGCCGCCTCGATTTCTAGGGCTCTACCCAGAGCTTCACTGCTGTTATCAAATTTTGCTAGACGAAGCATCTTCTGAGTTTCTGGATCTGTGATACAATCTACGAAATATTGGGCAGCAAGTTCCTCTTGAAATTCTTCTGTTGCTCCCGGGTACGCCAATTGAATGAGACATCTAACGTCTGCGTCAAATTCTTGCAGGTTTTCACCAGGTTTCTGATGCCGGGATTTTACTTGCGCCTGATACAGTTTCTGTGTCGGCCTCCAAATCGTCTCTCCAGGGCAGCTACAAGTATGTTATATTTCCCCTGTTGGCTAATGGGAATGGTCTGTAGTAGTTCCAGGGCAGATCCACGAAGCGCTACCACTAGTGATGTAGCCATTTTTTCGTTATTCCAACCGTTGGACACAGCAGCGGCTTCAAATTGTCTTTTGTACAGTGTCCAGGATGTTTGACAGTCATACATTGGAGATTTAATATTCTCTCCTGTGGCGAATACCCTCTCGGCGGGTCCTTGATTTTTTAGTCTGGTAAATTCTGCCTGTAGATTCTTTATTTCTTTCCGTCCGTCTACTACTTCTTTTTGAATATTGTCTACTTCTTTGTCAAACTTCTCATTTTGTTCGTCAAATATTTTCTGTAATTTTCCTTGCTCACCTACAATTACATCCAGCATCCATTTCTGTAGTTGATCCTGTTCTATTTGCCTTTTATGATCATCCTTTTCCCGATCCGCTTGCCTTCTACGTTCAGCCTCCTTCCGTTCCACGTGCCTTTTATCTTCTTGATCTTGAAAAATTTTCTGAAGCCGGTCCTGTTCTGTTTGTCTCTCAGTACTTAGATTTTCCATGAAATCGGCCGACATTTTATTTATTGTGTCCATTTCTGCCGTTTGTTGCATTGGATTGACCATAGAATGTTATAAAATATTCTCAGAATCTACCAGTCAAAACGGCCTCGTTGACGTAGTTGTACCCTCTTCTCTTCTCTCCTCGAGGAACACTTCACCCCGTTTCTTCACAATCTGACACCAAATGTTACGTTTTTCGCGTGGGTTCTGAAAGAAATTACAACTTTTACTATTTTAAACTAATAATCTCTATATTCTCTATCACTGTACACAATTAAACACATATTCTTATAACTTTACAACTAATAGCACTTTACAATTCAACACTCAATGATACCCAATACGCTTTCTGCCTGCTATTTATATACAATCTAAAATATATCACGAATACTAGGGAAGAAGCGAGGCCACTCTATATTATTCTCGACCAGGGCATCGAGATAATTCCACAGTTCCTGAATCTGCGCGGCCTGCGATGACTCATACGTGGACGCGACAAGGCTAGTTCTATAGGGTAGCACAAAAACATTCAGATGGTTGCTAGCCGTGACAATATAATATAATGTAATAAAATACAAATAGAAAGAACTGCACCAAGACTATATCAACGATGCAGAAGGATAGCAATGATATGCTAAAAATAATAGTAATAAAGTAATTGTAAACAAAAAGTCTTGTCTCCACGAATTAATATATTCAAAGGGAACCGGTTTCGACTGCTAGTGGGTCACATTCATTATCAGCACCTCGCTACTCTCATTGATTGGTAGAAATTAACGGAATCGATAAATTTGACTGAAATAATGAGATTGCTACTCTCATACATGACTAAAATTACAAGAACGTGTCAACACAAAATATTACGACAACTTCAAACACAATTGGACCAACAATTATTACTGTAACTTACATTCCATAGTAGGGTGGACGCCAACAATTAGCAAAAAAGACCCACACAAAACATAGATATGTCAAAAAATTTCTTAGAAATCTACACAAATAATAAACAAACATGTAACAATCAACGATACCACTCACTGAACATATGGTATGCATTCGAACATTAATCGGTCACAATAGACTATGATAAAACATATTATATAGATTTTTATTTTATCGCTGACACGAATGGTAGCACAAATTATACACTAAACCGCTGCCTGTTCAACGCTCGAATCGAGTTCGAAAAAAGAAAGATAAGCGAGTTCGGCATGAACGACGTGGAAGAGAAGTAGATAGAGCTAGAGTGTTCAACGTCCTCCCATTTCCTCCCATCAAACTACGCATGACCCAACAACTTATCGTCCACTTCGACTATGCATATCTTTAACCCATGTAAAAGTGATGTAACCCAATGCTCGAGCCGACGTCGCCGTTCAGGGGCGTAACAGAATTTTCCAATTCGACTATAGATATTTTTTATAATTTAACCCATATAAAAGTGACGTAACCTATAGATTTCAAAGGCGTACCTGTTTTATAGGTTATGTCATCTGTCCACTACCAGCTGTCACTTGTCATTACCATCCACGTGGCTATTACATTTTTCAGGTTATGGCATCTGTCAACTACCAGCTGTCATATGTCTTTATCGTACACGTGGGCTACGTCATTTTACAGGTTATGTTATCTGCCAAATGTCAGCAGCCATTTGTAATACGTCATCTGTCAGTAGCTATATTTTTATTACGTCAAATGTCACCTATCGCATATTTTCTACCAAAAACACATCGGAAAACAAATGTGATTAATAGTAAATATTTGATTTTACTCAATTTTTCGCTGACTACCTACGCCTATGACACTGCAGGCGAACCTAGGACATGGAACCAATTAGTTAATTACCCATTAAGGCATTGAAATACAGAATATTTTCAGACATATCGTCGACATACAGGCGCCATCGTCTAGTCGTTTTGGACTGCTATCGGTAATCCCTCAATAATCTTTTAATGACTTGCTTTCGAATTTCAGCGTCATAGATTATTTCGAAAGCTTAAGATTTACGCAATGCAGATATGTGTCATATAAGCCGATTTCTCGTTAGTGATATCTGACGCAACGCGCTAATCCCTAATTTCTCCAAAGCAAACGTCATTGAATGTGCTTTTCACCGCTCATATAAGCTCGGGTAGATAGTGCAGTGGTTTTTTATGGCCGTGGCACACACACTAAAGAGATCCTATGGCGCTGGACGAGCGGTGTGTGTGCGAAGATGTTGATTGACAGTTGTAGGTTGTAATTAGGGGAAAACAGATGTCCTGGAAGTGAGTTCCACAGTGATGCAGTGCGCCAGACAAAGGAGTTCTTGTAAAGCGATGTTCTAGGTGTTTCCAGTTGTACGACGAACTGGTGCGCTCCTACCGTTTGTCGTTACTGTCTGACAGGCGTTGTCAAAGGCGGGCCAACTCCTGGGCACATCTGCCGTGAAAGTATCTGTAAATCAGGGACATCTCGGCCACACGTCTGCGGTGTTCCAGATGCCTTTTGCGCATCTAGTTCTTTAAGGATTTTACGAATATCACAGTGATGAAACTTGAATGCTGTATTATTCCTCAATTTTGAGCAGTAAACAAACATATCCCTTGATATTTTTATAGCTACAGATATTGCGTGCTGTGCTATAGTTTGACTTTTTAACTGAGAGTTCTTGTGAGTTTTGCACATAACCAACTAAAGAATATTCAACAGATTTATATTTAAAAATGCATCCAGTGCTTTATAATATTATTATTCGGCTATAATTCCATACTTTTTAAAGTCGATATAAATTTTTTTTATTCATTTTACATAACCAACTAAAGAATATTCAACAGATTTATTTTTTTTAAATACATCCAGTGCTTTATTATATTATTATGCGGCTATATCCTTTTTAAAGTCGATAAACTTATTAATTTTTACATAATCAACTAATTCATGTTGTTAGCAGTGCTTTGTTATATTATTCAACTATAATTCCATATTCTTTATATAAATCTTTTTTATTCATTTTATACATAACTAAGTAAAGAATAGTCAACTGTTACATATTCCAAAAAATGCAGGCAGTGCTTTATTTTATTTTATTATTCGACTATAATTCCATACCTTTTAAAGTCGATATAAATCTTTTTTATTAATTTTCACATAACCAACTAAAGAATATTCAACAGATTTACATATTTAAAAAATGCATCCAGTGCTTTATTATCTTATTATTCAGCTATAACTCCATACTTTTTAAAGTGAATATAAATATGTTTATTCATTTTTACATTGACAACTAAAGAAATTCAACTGACGCATATTTTAAAAAATGTAAGCAGTGCTTTATTTTATTATTTAACTAGTTTCACAATAATTTTTAAACTGGGCATAAATATTTCTCATCCATTCTTGTATATCTAACTAAGGAACATTCAACAGTTTTATATTTCCAAAAATGCATGCAGTGCTTTATTACATTATTCAACTATAATTCCATACCTTTTAAAATCGGTATAAATCTTTTTGATTAATTTTTTACATAACCAACTAAAGAATACTCAACTGATACATGTTCTAACAAATGCATGCAGTGCTTTATTATATTATTCGACTTAATTCCATACTTTTCAAAGTCGATATACTTCTTTTTATTAATTTTTACATATAGTAGAGTGCTACTTATAACTTATTTTGCCTTGTGTGGGCATTTCGGGGTTACAAGTTGAAATTTTCACAGAATAAAGGTTTTATTATATTAATTCAAAATCCGAAGGTAGTCAAAAATTAGAACGGGCAAAAGGGCAGTATACCTAAAAATCGAGATTATTATATGAATATAATTTTGAATTAATATAATAAAACCTTCATTCTATGAAAATTTCAGCTTGTAACTCCGAGGTGCCCACAAAAATCATTTATAGAAGGCTTTTACTGCGTTGGGCACTCTACTAATAGTCAACTAAAGAATATTCAACAGATTTTATATTTAAAAATACATGTAGTGTTATATTTTATTATTTAACTACAGTTTCCTAATAATTTGTAAACTCGGTACAAATATTTCTCATCTATTCTTGTATATTTCACTAAGGAATATTCAACTAATTGATGTTGTAAGCAGTGCTTTATTATATTATTCAACTATAATTCCATACTTTTTAAGTTCGATATAAATATTTTGTGTTAATTTTTACATAGTCAACTAAAGAATATTCAACTGATGCATGTTTTAAAAAATTTAATTAAGCAGTATTTTATTTTATTATTTTGCTGATTATTATTTATTTTTGAAAATCGCTGCAAATACGTTTATTAATTTTTACCTATTCAACTAAAACAAGTGGCGTGGCCACTCGTGCCTGCGGCACGCGCGAGGCCCTTCGGGCCTCGTTTGTGTGACCTTCGGTCACACATTATTGCCACGCTCCTATCCGTACCGTGGCCTATAATTAGAAAGCCCTTATAATTAGAGTTACCAATCGCTAGTCTAATTTTACCGTGATAATTTTCTAATTGGTTGCCATGGTAACCGACTTGTCATCGTCAATTGTTATTTTTTTTAAATTTGACTTTTCTTTTGGCCTTAATAGGCGCTTTATTTTTTCTGCAGAAGGTTTTCCGATATTCCAAAAATTTTGTTTTTATAACCTTATTTTTTGTATTTTTTAAGTACCCTGTATAACTTATCCTTAATTTAGAATTGTTAAAATTAGCTTGTTTCCAAGCATAAAATCAAAAATAAAAAAGTTTGCCATTTGGTAACCAAATCTGGGCAGACCCTGTATAACACATTTCTTTCTGATATTAATCCTTAAGGAATTTAGGCTATATTATTTTTCGGTTGTCCTTGTAACCAATTCTAGTCAGCACAAATCTTCATCACCCATACCCACATACCAAAGATCAAGTCTTCAAATCGTATAATTATTAAAATAAATATATACATTTAATTTTTTTTCTTAGTTGCCATAACAACCAATTTTTCAAGAATATCTAATTTTTTTATTCAACCCTGTAGTATATGGGCATCTTAAATAAAATAAATTGAGCGAGTCTGCTAGTACTCGAGACTGATATTATGTAAAGATATCCTATAACGACATCGGTTGTAAAAAAATTGCAACAGCACGTTGTGTTCCCAAGCGGTCACCCATCTAAGTACTAACCACGCCCGACGTTGCTTAACTTCAATGTGCGGACGAGAAGTGGTAGTTTCAAGTATTCATCGTGCTATGGCTGTTACCCATACATTTTAGCTTGTTCATAGAATAAAAACAAACACATTCACATTTATAATATTAGGATTCTTTAATAATACTTATTAGCAGCTTCGGAGTGGATTAATTCAATTCACAAGTTCGACACGAAAATCTAATGCCACCAGGAATAACATCAGCATATGGACACAGCTTATTTACCTGGCAGACATCCTTTGATTTGGAAAAGGCAATAACCAACTATTGCAAATTTTAGAAGAGGGCTATGACAATATTGTTTTAAACGTGTGGGCATCTGAATAATACTTTTGACAGTTCATTAAATTTCAAATAATAATATGCTTTTTATCGTCTAAAATCCGTTTAAAAACGACTTTAAATTGCAAAATTGTATAAAAATCCGAAAATTCGGACTTTTTTTAGACCAATAGCCGTGGCTTCGGACGAATTTGTCGTGGATTTTGAAGCGAAAATTCATTTTAAATTCAACCGTTCATTAAAAATAAGCTGTGCTATGGATCCAAATACACTGCGAATATAATAATTAAAAGTAGTACTTTGACGGTTCGTTTAACTTAACATATGCTTTTTTATCGTCTAATATCCGTTTAAAATGATTTTAAATGGCAAAATTGTATATAATACCGCCCTAGCGGCTACAATTGGTTTGCGCATTTCCGTCTCATTTGCCGAGATTTACCCTCATAGCGCCGCGTAAGATGTTTACACATCAATAACTATTTCTTGTATTCACCCCTGTAGTATATGGGCATCTTAAATAATAAATAATTATTCGAAGAAAAAAGACCCACAATTTTTTCATAAAAAAAAATGTTTCCGCGATAGGATTCGAACCTGCACTCGAAAAATAATCAAAATAGTTATGTTAAATGTGGTAGTATAATTGACAAAAATCCTTCATAAGTCAAAAACGGCAACAATTAGAGCAAAAGAGCAAGAGAACAAAAATACGTGTCTTACCGAATACTTTAATTTGACATAATAAAAAAGAATATTATCCTTGTTTACACGGACAAAAATGGCAAAAACGGTAACTTGTCCTGTTTTCACACCATGTATATTAACCGATCGTAACCAAAATCAATAGGTTCCAAGGGTTTGTGGACCTCTACCTCTATGCCAAATTTCAAGTCGCTATCTTCAAAATTGCTACCTGAAAATGGCAAAAAACGGTAACTTGTCCTGTTTTCACACCCTGTATAACAATTAGAGGAAAACAGCAAAAGAACAAAAATACGTGTCTTACCGAATACTTCCATTTGACGTAAAAAAAAGAATATTATCCTTTTTTACACGGACAAAAATGGCAAAAAAGGTAACTTGTCCTGTTTTCACACCCTGTATATTAACCGATCGTAACCAAAATCAATAGGTTCCGAGGGTTCGTGGACCTCTACCTCTATGCCAAATTTCAAGTCGCTATCTTCAAAATTGCGACCTGTAGTCGATCTCATCACATACATACACACATACAGACAAAAAATCAAAAATTTTTTTTTTCGATTACAAATCGATAGGTATAAGTTTCAGAGCGATCCGACGTACCGTTACGAAGTTTTTATCCCGATTGGTCTCGCCCTATAGAAAGCCCATATATAATTGTGGGCTTTCTAACAAGTGGCGTGGCCACTCGTGCCTGCGGCACGCGTGAGGCCCTTCGGGCCTCGTTTGTGTGACCTTCGGTCACACATTTTTATTGCCACGCTCGTATCCGTACCGTGGCCTATAATTAGAAAGCCCTTATAATTAGAGCTACCAATCGCTAGTCTAATTTTACTGTGATAGTTTTCTAATTGGTTGCCATGGTAATCTTTACCTAAATACCAAATATCAAATCTCTAAGTCGTACGATTGACGAATTATGACGATTTTTTACTCTTTTTGGTTACTATAGCAATCATTTTTTTAGTATCAAATTAGGCTTCATAAACAATCCTAAGTACCATACTATATCTTTTATTAGTGATATACATTATTATTAATTGGTTGCCATGGTAACCGACTTGTCAACGTCAATTGTTATTTTTTTTTAATTTGACCAAAACAAAAATACGTGTTTTACCGAATACTTTCATTTGACATAAAAAAAAAGAAAAGTTGGTCCTTGTTTAATGCCAAAAATGCCAAAAAACCGTAATTTGTCCTGTTTTCACACCCTGTATATTAACCGATCGTAACCAAAATC
>JAEQML010080110.1:0-11719 GCA_016904865.1 Pissodes strobi | reverse complement strand
GAAAGAAGTGGAATATATGAAATTGGATGTATGGATTGTAACCAAAAATATGTTGGGCAAACTAGAAGATCTATACAAACGAGATTCAAAGAACATATAGCTCATTTAAAGTATGGTAGAATAGAAAAATCAAGTGTTGCCGAGCATGTTTTTGATAATAATCATAGAATAACAATTAAAAATTTAAAATTAATTCATAATATAACTGATAGGAGATTATTAGACGCATATGAAAGTATGGAAATTATTAAATGTAAGGATAGTTTAAATAGAGATAGAGGGCCTATTCCGTATAGTCCATTGTATTGGTTGATCAAACGTGACTAGTGGGATCCCAGGATTGGTTGTTTTTAGTTCCGCTTGATTAAGCAAACAGTAGTATAAAAGGAAGTTAGGTAGATTTTAATTTTAGTTTTAATCACCTCCTGATGATGCTAACATGGTTAGCGAAACGCGCGTCGAGTGCAAATATTCTGTTTCGGTATTGTGGATAAAACTCTGTTTTAGAAAATTCGACAAGTTGCATAAATTTAAATCCCAGCCCGTCGGTCACCAAGCGTGTGTATGATCGCTGTAGGGAGACTGGGCGATATAAAAGACGAGCCGGACAAGGACGAAAACGAAAAACCACACGCATCCAGGACCGATAGTTAGCACTATCTTCTTTGCGTATACGAACATCCACAGCATAACACCTTCAAAATGAACTTAGGACGGCTCATCAGGTAACCATTTCAGACCAGACAGTTAGAAACAGGTTACGAGAAGCCGATTTAAAGCCAAGAGGACCGGTACGAAAACCTGTTTTTCTTCAAACGTCAGTAAATCCATCATTACTCGACTGTGTAGGCAGCAGTGAAGTTTCGCTTTTCCTCCGCCGGAGCTTTACTTTTCACTTTTCCGCCGGCGGAGGTAAAAGTGTTGTCATATCAACATAGATACAATACAAACAAACATCAAAATAAGCGTCAACAACTCAAGAGTTATTAAACTAAAATTTGTATTTATCACTCAATTTGTGACTGCATTTCTAAACATCACTAATTTAGGAACAAATTGGTTATTATTTAATCGAACTTACTCAATAACTGCTTATCAATACGGAATTAAAACGCAATCGAAAACGCAATTTTAAAAAAATAATTATTGTTGACAGTGTCCACTGACAGCTTTATATGACATTATTATAGCAACAAACTGAGCCTATTCACCGACACCGCACCGGTCTAAGCCGCCTTGCGAACCAACTTATCTTTAATAATAATTATTATTACTATTAAAAAGCGACGTTTTTGCATTAATTTGTCGACATTTGAAGAAAAAACAGCATATTTTATTTGGAGGAAAAGTTACTTTTCATGGCTTGCTCTCTATTACCAGCCTCACTCCGTTCGGCTGTTAAACACGAGCGCGCCATGAAAAATATTACTTTTCCTCCATATAAAATAATATACTATTTAACGCGACGTCATAAAACTATGCGATTAAACTTTACCCGTGATCATTTGGGATGGCAACTTCGACACTGGAGACCTGTATTTTTCACAGACGAATCAAGAATTCGTCTAACCCGTTGTGATGGCCGGGTATGTGTGTATAGACGTCCCAATGAACGCTACTCAACTGCTACTGTGCAAGAAGTATCCAGATTTGGAGATGGTTCGGTAATGGTCTGGGGTGAAATAAGTTTGGAAGAAAAAACAGATCTTGTAATGATACCAGGAAATCTTACAGCTGAAAAGTATATTGATATCATTCTGTCAGATCGCATCATTCCTGCAGCATATGGTAAAGGACCTGATTTCCTCTTCATGCAGGATAATGCAAGGCCTCATACTGCTGCGATCACTAAAAATTTTCTTAATGAACACGAAGATCGTACAATGGATTGGCTAGCGTTGAGCCCCGACCTTAATCCAATTGAACACTTATGGGATATATTGGACAGTCGTATTCGACGCCGCCCAAATCCACCGCAGACACTTCAACAACTAACAGAAGCCCTGGTCGAAGAGTGGGACTCTATAGAACAGGAAGACATCCGAAGGCTCGTGCGAAGTATGCCACGGAGATGTCAATAAGTAATTCGTGCTGCTGGAGGACACACGCGATATTAAACCTCATGTATATACCCAAATAGCGCAACGCTATCCATAGAAAATTCCTACATCTTCACTTTGTTTTTCGTACTTTCCTTAAATTGTTAATCTTACCTTAGAAATAAATGATTAGTTGAATGTTACATTATTCGATTTATTATGAAAAAATGTGTGTCTTTTAGAATACTTATGTTTCATTTTTAGATTATTACCACTTTAAAAGTTACAGGGGTACGAAGAAGTGTAATATTTTTGAGCAGTGTACATATGTGCGTATGTATGTACATAAATAAAAGTTGTTAAGTATAGCCATTGAGTACATTTTTTTTGTGGTGGGCATGTATTTGAATAGTTAAGAAAGGTATCTATAAACCGAACGTGTTCGGGTAATAGATATCATTTATTATGAATTCTATAATCCGAAAGTTTTGGTAAACCGAACGGGGTCTGCCAACTTTCTGTTCGGATAATCCATACATTACTGTATCTGGTACAAAAATTTGGTGATTTATAGGTGCAGATTCGAGGTGAAATTTTACTTTCAGCATATCGATGCGTGTAGTTTCTGTGCTAAGGCCCCAGATTAACCTACACCAGATACGAATGTACGCGGCGGCAATAGCGTACAGCTCCCCCTACTTTCTTCCCAGATCAAGCGGAATGAATAGTACGGGCGATTCTGTTCGATCACATTTCAATAGAACTCGTGATGCTGAATTTTTAGTCTGGGCGCTTCGATTACGAATGATCATCGAACGTGTGAATTTGTAAAATTTAACCGCTTATTTATTATGACGGGATATAAGTGTATTTGCAGATGTTGTACATCTGAAAATAGAGATACAATTTTTTTTCTTAACCTACAGATTCCACAAGGTATGTAAACAATAAATTATTATTTATCAACGTCAAGAAATTGATAATGATAAAATAAATAGGTAATTATTATTTGATATTAGGGCTCCTCGATTTTTAAGTGTTTTCTAAATTTATTGTATGCCTTTCATTAAAAAGGCTGATTGATGAATAAAACATGAATTAAATGCCATATGGACTTATGAGCAATAAATAGTCGATCAGTTTTTATAGAATAGGTAAGTAGCAATAATAGGATCAAACACTTTTAAGGTAAAAATAATTTAGAATGGCTTCAGAAACTAGCCCGATCAGTTAAAGAAATAAGCGAATCGTTATTGTCAATTTGTTACTACTACTTGTCGGCATGCATGCCAGATCAATGGTTAGGAATGTGCAATATTATCGATATTACAAAAACTTGATGGGACAACCTACTTAACTGATGTAAACAAATAAAGTTGGCAAGAATATTACAATCAAATGTAAATTTCGTACTTCGTGGATGACTACGATAAAAAGAATCCAAGTTCTGTGGCCCCATCTTGAGAAAGCCGGATTCACATACTTAAAATGTAAAAGAGTAAATCAGGATTGCCTAGAAAATTATTTCGGGAACATTAGGCAACAGGGAGGTAATTTAGTAAACCCTACTCCAATCCAGTTTCAGAGAGTTCATCGAAATAGTATATTGTGCAACTAGTGTGAAAAGTGATTTTCACACGCGTTGCATACTATACTTTTTCTACGACTGCAAATAATATTTATATTATATAATATTTAATATAATATTATATCAAGCATCTTGTCTTTAAATTAAAATATTTATAGTTTACAAAGACCATACACACTTCTACAGCAATTTGTGTAACTAGTTGATGAGTAGGTAATGAGATGCCAGGGCTTGGACAACGCCCTGCCCGGGGTGTCACTTTAGGGTTTCGTCCCTCATTCTAGGATTTCGCCCTTAATTATTGGGGTTATTCTTTTCATATCTTTGGAAAAAGGCGCCATGCACCGGTGGTCTCCTTCTATGGCTTTGCCTTCCCTCGGGGACCCATTTTTTACATATTCGGAAAAGGGAGCACCCGGGGGGAAGCCCTAAATTGGGGCTCCTTGAGACCCAAAGCCCTTAAATGGGGCTCTTGATACGGAGTCCATTTTTCACATATTTTAAAATGGTGCCCTCGGGGGCGAAGCTTTTGAATAAAGTAACATTCTTTCCCAAGTGTTCGAAATTTTCCATGTCAAGCTTGGGCTCGTTACGGAATTTGGTTCACACATGTGATTTAAAGTCCAAGCGGTATTTGAATTTTATAAGGTCATGACTTTTTTGTCTTTCATTTTAATTCGCTGGAATTGGAAAATTTGTTATTATGCCCGCCCCCTGGCCAATGGCTTTCATTTTAGAACAACGTTTGGGGATACCTGCGTAAGATTGTTTGACCGCAGATGATCTTTTTTCTAGTTAGTTCATCTCGTGTCGCGTTATACTGCAGTCAAAAACAAAAGTATAAGTCAACTCCGATTTAAATTGGTTCTCGAACCTTGTGAAGTTATACACCATGCCGTTTATTGAAATATATTCCAATGGTAAGTGATTATTATTTTTATTCGAACGATGTTAGGTGCTCTTGTCGTACACTCCTATTAGGTAAAATGATTAACCTTTTTCCGCGATTCTGACATTACTTCGTGAAAGTTAAACTTCAATTTGTTTTCAATTCTGCTTAATTAAAATAAAATTATTATTTTATTTGAACGTTTTCTCCCTGGTTTTAATTCGAGCCTTAATTTAATTTTTGAACAATTAAATTAAATTTTTTAAAACAAAGTGTTTAAACAATTCTTAAAATAATCAGGTGCCAGCCCTGATCGTCACAAAACTCATTTTTATAGTAGGAGTTATACTATTGTCTCTGGTGGTACTACAAACATGGACTTCACAAAAAACCAAAGTCGTAACCACGTTGTGTAACCTGGTTAACGCTAAAACTCGCCTATTATGGAGTCATGGTCCTCTTCTAAAATTTGCAAAATTTAGCTATAGACTTTCCCAAATCAAAGGATGCCGTCCCAAGATGACTCAGGTGGTAGCTGTGTCCATAGGTTGATGTTATTCCTGGTGGCATTAGATTTTCGTGTCGAATTTGTGCAGTGAATTAATCCACTCCGATTGAAGCTGCCAGTAAGTATTATTAAAGAATCCTAACTAATATTATAAATGCCAATGTGTTTGTGTTTCTGTTTCTTACGCTTTAACGCATACTCATAAACTACTCAACCGATACTTGGAGCTAGACCTAGCGCGGTACCTAATCAGCCGAATGTATTATTTCACTTTACGTATGACCTTCCGCTCGCTTCGGGGGCTCAAGAAACAGGAACTAACCCAAGACATGCCCAAAATTAAGAAAAAATGCTTTTTACAAACATAACCTTAAAAAAATTAATAACCGACAGGAATTGAACCCCAGGTCGCCATATCACAGGTCCAGCCTTAGATTAAGTAAGAGTAAGGATACCGCGCATGACATTAAGCCAATGTACTGAAATTGAAGCCTTTTCAGAGCGGCGGCCATTATTTATGTGACAAACACATCTATTGTTGTGGCGGTGCTATTTTGTAGTTATTTTGTGAGTTTTTGAACAAAGAGAGATAAAAACTAAGATTCATAATGGCAAATTGTTCGGCATATGGTTGCAAGAGTCGAAGTGAGAAGAAGGAGCCTGGAATTTCATTTCACAGGTAATTATTGTCTGCTGACCTTGTAATTTATTTGCGTATTTCGTGTATTATTAATAATGCATAATGTACACATTGTGTTACCTCTGAGTATATATGGTATCATACGAAAAAAATATAAAATGTTTAAAATAGTCAGTGGCGCACGTTTTTTTGTCAATAATATTCAGTATGATGTCCCCCGGGACGCCACTAGACTTTATATTTTTAATCTAATTAAGGCTAAATGAGCCCCTTATTACTACAGATAACACTGCCAAATTTCAACAAAATCAGTTAAATCAATTTTAAGATATTAACAAAAAACTGAGTTTTTATAAAAAGTTTGACATCCTTTATCTTGAAAACTATGCATTTTCGGACACATGTTCATATGAACTTTTTCTCTTAGAATATCATAAGGAATCACTCCAGTAAGTTACGTACCGTACTTCTGAAACACCCTGTATAAGCGCACCAACTTTATACCCTTAATTCGCGTCTACCTACCTCAATTTTGAGCCTTCACGCATGCGTACGTGCTATTTCATATATTCTTCAAAGTGCTTTTTTCTTGATTTTGGGCATTGCCACGGGTTAGATTGGGTTAGTTTTGTCTGGTTGCGTGGGTTGCGCCCCCGCAGCGAGCGGAGGAACACACGTGAAGTGAATTATTAGAGCTACAACAAGATTATATAACATAAGGCGGCTTCAGTATCATGATCACGCTTACTTTGGAGCGCGGAACATGCCTACTCCATACACCTACCAGCGGGCTCGATGAGTTCGCGGAGCGCCTACTTTACTGTTATACGAACCAGGACTTGAATACGCCTTTGCATAGGTGCTAACATTACACATATTATGTGCAATAATACCTACTACAATTATGGTAGTGTCAGATAAAGTGTAAATATTGTACATATCTATGGTAAATGTCTGTACCGTCCGTGTTGTCAATTTAAAACAGGTTTTTTGGCTATAATTTTTTTCCTGTAAATCACGGCAAAATCAACCAAATCTGAGCACAAACAGCCTTTCCTTTGGAAAATACCTACTTCAACCGAATTGAAGGGAGCAATTCCAAGGAATTGCAGTATATAACCCTTATTGCCGCGGTACCAGCGCTACAGAGGGCAACATCCACCCGTTAGGTCGTAAGGATGATATTTCGCGTAAGTATGATACTAGTGAAAAGTGCCGTTACAAAACTCGATACTCTCTGATAAAATAGCGCTAGTAATAGGAATGTAAAATTGTAATTTTGAAAAATAAATGTTTTTCATTCATTCATTCACTTTCAGCCTATCGATGTTGTCACAGGCCGTTTTGTCCGCCGTATATCGATGCGTAAATCACCCTAGAATTTGTCACCCTTCACATGGTTCCGAACGCATTCATTCGTGGGTATTAACGGGAAGACCCATGTAGATATGCCGGCCGACTTGGCTTCGTCGCTCTCTCGATGGAGAAATTTTAATAAGTTTGCGCTGCGAAACGATTCCATTTTCAACAAATTGAATTTAGCGCGTGAAGATTAAGTCGATGGTAGGGTTTGTTTCCGGCTCCGTAGCATACTGTTTTGGGATTGGTTGATGGGATTGAGCGTCACACGCATTTATTTTAATTGCCTATGAATAATTGGGAATTCAATTAATTGAAGTGGCTTAATGACAATGCCCTTTTTGCTACTCCGGGTAGTTTTTTTTGGGGATGCCTGTGCAACGAAATCCTAGGTTTTCATCGTTTAATTCCCTTGGATGAATTATTGAGAGGAACATATGATCAACCGTACTGGATATTCATTGGTTGAGCGAGTTTTTTTTCGAGGTGGGAATCTTCGTGCGGCTTGCTGTTCTTCGGTCGCTTGGGTCACTCTTTTACGACGAACCGAGTCAAGCAGTCATTATTAGACGCCGCGCGCCGGTTGGAAACAATTATGATTTTTACCTGTTAATGGGATTTTTCTGACCGGACCATTTTAACAGTTTCCGTCTTTAGTTGTACCTTATCTTTTCGTAAGCGTTGGTGTCTGATACTGCTCTTTGTGGGATTTGAGTGCTGCTTTGCAAGGTGAGTTGAGTTTTTTGTGCATTTTTTTGTCTCTCTGCGAATTCCATCATTTTGTGACGCACGCGGGCAGATTTCTAATTCCCTTTTTAATCTCTTACAGAGGCCCACGTGCCCACCTAAAGGCCGTCTAGCGTTAAGCAACTGGCTACCCCCCTACCCAGGAAAATTATTGTTTTTTTTTAATTCTGATTTCTTTTTCCTTGATGGTTGATTTTGATCACCGAGTTATAATGCTCGCCCATTAAGAGCTACGTGTAGTCCTTTGAATATGTGTTCTTTCACAGGGGACTACAGTTGGGGTTACTGCTACCGTTGGGGTTACGACTACCGTTCGGTTTACTTCTATTGTGAGGTCTATCACCACCGTCGAGTTGTTCTTTGTTATCTACGAGCATCGTTAGCGACATAATGCTCCTTGGCTACGCCTGTCTAGCGCCTTGCAGTCCTTCGCCTGTCAAGGAAGTCTACTTCCTACCGTAAGCAGTTCTTTCTGGAAGCTGCCTGAGGAGTTACTCATCGGCCAAGTGAGCAATTTCCATTTTATTTTTTTTTCATTCATTTATGTTGCGGCAAATTTGTGTAATTAACTACGATCTCTAATTTTAATTTTCTTTTTTTTTTTACTTTGTTCTCGAACAAAGAATAACTTTTCTCTTACTTCTTTCTCCTTAATTAATGCAACATTTAGTCATTCAAATTTTCTTTTGAATGAACTTTGAATTTTTGGGTAATCTTGTCGGGCATAAAATACTTGATTTTATTTAATTAAATTCTGAAATTTTCTTTTAAATGAACTTTAAATGTTTGGCCAATTTTGACGAACCTAAAATGCTAGCAGGTTATACGGCATATGTGACGGATCATGATTCGAGCCCCGGGAATTGGTCTTTAATTAGGTGATTACTCGAGCTAATTGAACTTACCTATAACGAGAAATTATTCGCAGCATCTGGCTTTCAACACATATTACTGACGTTCTTTTTATTAATGCTTTAAGCGATCGTCATCAATTACAATTAAATATTTCGGAATTTGTTTAGAGTAAGAGTGTGAATTATTTTCACCGAGTAAAGCCTACCTTTAAGAATACAGTGTTGACCACTGAAACTTTCTTCAACTTAATTTTTTTCCCTCCTAACCAGCTGTGACATTTTATTACTAGGTAATAAAACCAATCATTTGTTTATTGATTTACCTGTTTTATTTAATTGATTTTTTTTCGTGACCCTGAAGGAAAGGCCCATTACAGTAAGTATCTGGTATCATTTTGCGCTCAATAATTGAATCGTTCTTGACTTACCTTTGATTAATATTTGGGTATTTCTTCATCGTTCACTTTAGTTATTTTTGAGTATTTGTTCTCATTGACTTTAGTTTTCGGTTAATTTGGGTGCTTGCTTTATACCAACTGTGATTTTTGTTGTTTTATCGACCGATTTTCCTGATAGAAATAAATAACGAATTTTTGGTATTCATTTATTTTGTCGCGAAGCTTAAGCTAAAACGAGTTCCATATTTCAACTTTGGGGTAATTCTCGCTTGTGCTGTCTAAAAGCCAGTGGCGCCTTAAATAAATCAACCCGCATCCTACTCTCCGGCATAGGGCCTAATTTATACGCTCGGCGACAGCTCGTTTTAGCCTTCGCATTGACATACTTTATTTCTTTATTTCATTCAATATCTAATTTTAAATTCTCAAAATAAAAATTTTTCTTTCGATTTGAGATTATTCACTCCCAGGCCCTTCTAAGCTGGAGTGAAGGCTTGCGCCCATTAGAGGGACAACAGAGCGTAATAATGTATAAAGTTTTTCTGAAATCACATTTAAAATGATTTGAAGGTGGGAAAATAGACCAGGATCGGAGAATGGTGATTAGGAGTATGTTCTCATGATTTTGTGATAAAATTGAAATTTCAGAATATCGATGCGTAGGCTTTGTGATAAATAGTAAATATGCCGAACGATTTAAAGTGGGCCATGGGATCGGAGAATTTGGATTTTTTTATAGCTTAGGCTTAGATCGATCGAACCAAAATTAAAGGAAGTAGCATTCTATGTCATATAAAAGTTCAGCTGCCAATTGAGGGACACTTATAGAGTAAATAAATAAAACGCAAACTTTCGCGCCCAAGAATAAAATATATTTTTTTAACATTTTTAAATTACTTTCCATACAGCGTGTTCTTGGCGCATGTTTACTTATGAAATAGTATTTTTTATTCAAACATTTTTTTAGTTATTTTTTTTTCAATTTGTACTTAAACTCCAATTAGGTCTACATGCATCATTATATACCTATTAAAATTGTGAAAAATTTAAATAAGTTTACACGATATAGGACAACAGCTTAAAAACTATATACCAATATAAATACCTACATCTATCAAAATATTTATACTAAATATTGATAAAAACTTCAAGTCACTGCTGATTTCTGTGGAAGTTTACTCCCTGTATAAAGATTCTGTCAAAGTTCATGTAAGAACAAACATTCACAATGCTTATCGAACTAGAGATTGGGATGTTACGTTATTATAATAATTGACGTAGTAGAACTTTAGTGTAAACAGCAACCTCATTTCACCAATATTTCGTAAAAATAGACATGTGCCAAAATATGTTACGACTTCATATTCAGGAAAAAACTGTATTTTACTAATTTTGCTTCAGAGTTAAAGAAATTAGAAGTTTGTACAAGTAACAACCTTGAATACATTGAAATATAATATGAACTTTCTGAAAATTATACATGTTGTAGATATGTTGACTTCCTCGAACAAAAATAAAAACTTTTAGTCACATCACCTTGTAAGGCTATTTTTTTTCAAAGTTGGGACCTTAATTTCTTTAGTATAAAAGTAATTCATTCAAAATTAACTATAGACAATGAGATTTGAGTGATATTTTTATTACAGTTTTATTCACAATACCAAAACAGAATTTTGTTGAACAATGTTAGCATCATCAAAAAAATGATTGTTGTAGTGCATTTTTCCGAAGGTTCCAAACCTCAACTTAGGAAAGGATTTTTTGTTTTCAAAAGCAAGTCTAGGTAAAATAGCCAAACGTATGGACGAGATCCACATTTTTATTTTTGTCCAAGAAATACTCATCTGAATTCTAAAATTAACAAAATAGTTACCTCTAGTATGCAAAGTTATCAAAATATAGTCGTCCCCCTTCTAAAAAAATACGATATTCTGATCTATGCATCAGTTAAAAACATAAATATGGCGTCATGATGTATGGGAAAAGAAAACAAAAATATGAATCCCTTGAAGATAGAACACACACGAAAAACAAAAATATACAATTCACTTAAAAGGTAATTATCAAATATATCACATTTTTTACTTCAGGCAGGTTTCTTTATAATTTTTTCAGCGGATAGTTCTTTAGTTCGGATTACTTTTCTACTGTCTCACAAACGAATCACGAAACACTGTACTTTTCGGCAATATTTTTAATTCTACACTTCATCACAATTATATTAAATTATTAGTTTTTAAGTCGAACTAAAAACAAAATAAAAATGCAGGTTTTTCACTTAGAAAATAAGATTTTAGTGATTCAGTCACGTCCTTGTATAACCGAAATATTTTCCGAAAATACAACTTTTTAAAAATATAAATTTAATGGTTCGTTTGCGAGACAGACAGTGGACGCAGTTGGCAAAAATATTGAGAATCAGGAATAGTGAAAATGATACTGTAGCTATAAAAATTTGGAAGACCGTGAATGCGTTTAAAGCACACACAGAACAAAGCTTGCGTTATCATCGTCTTATAGTGGTGGAACCATCGTCAGTATTAGTCTCGAACGATTTTTGTTCTACCTTACGATGACCAATTTGGTCACCGAACTGACCTTGCAGATAGCTTTCTTTTATATGCTCTGTTCGTTGCTCTAACGTCATTATGCATATGGATCGATTTTACTATGAATTGAATGAAATTGCAAAAAAAA
>JAEQML010080109.1:0-11719 GCA_016904865.1 Pissodes strobi | reverse complement strand
ATGGGAAAATTCCAACTTAATCTCAGAAATGTGGGAAAAATCAAAAAGTACAAACGACAACAAAGTATTAATAATTTAATCGCATTTGAACTAACATTCTATGACGCGGACAAACAATATCCTAAAACATACATACAGATCGGAAACTATGTATATGACCCTAAAACCTTTTCGATTTGTTTCTTGTTCGATATATTCTTTTTTCATTTCCATCATAAAAAGTCGAATTTGTTTAAAAAATCAACCGCTGATAATCTGGTTAGTCGTTTGAAAAATTTGTTTTACTCTTATTTAAAATATTTATTCTCTTGTTTACGTGCCTTTCAGTATTTCAGTTACTGGATTTGATTTATATTAATATCTAATCTCGATTTTGACGACTTTTGGGTGAAAATTTAGCGTGGTACCCCAAACATGTTCTAGCAAAAAGCCTTCGGGGAACCTCTGTTTACGTTACCCACGACATTACTTTTATTATCGATTTATAGTTTCTTGTATATACTCTTTTGCCTCTAAACATTTCTGGTCAGCTTACAAGAACACAAAGTTCCAATATACTTATATATAGTTTTTCAAAAACTCGAATCATCGCGCCTTCACAAAGAAGAATAACAGACTTTCACTCAATAAAAACTAAAAGAACCTTCCAATTGTCTTAAACGAATGTAACAAAAAAAAAAGATAAAACAAATTACAATGAAGGTGAACACAACGAACAATTAGCTAAGAAAACAATCCTAATGGGGGATTTAAACACATCACTCATCAATATGGGATCAATTACCAGCCAACAGAGGCGGAGTTGTGACAGGCGAATTCATCCTAAATGAAAACCTTGTGACCTTAAATAATTATACCCTAACAATTTTACAACTTCCACAAAGCAGAAATACTGCTGTCGATTTGGCAATATACGAATATTTCCTTAACTTATTGAGTTATCTTACCCTTGTAACCTTAAAATAACCCCATACCACAGTTTATATTCGGTACGGTATAAACTGTGCCCATACCATATACGCAATTTCCATAACGCTGATTGGGCTCTCTACCATGAAACAGTTATAGCAGAGTACTCGCTAAATAACAACCATTGACTTTCCCACTCTTGATAACATAACTAATTCTGCTGCAAATGAGGCAATCCCTGATAAAATTAATAATAGTCCTCATAGGTTGGTGAACCCTTGGTGGGATAATTAATGTACAAACTTAATTAAAAAGAGAATCTATCTAAAATAATTCAAGGAGCACTATACTAGTCTATGGAAAATTTCATTTTGGTTAAAAAATATATAACATATACAAAGAAAGAACTTAGGAAGAAAAAGAAAACAAACTTTATCCAATTCTGTAACAAACTATATAAATAGAACTTCTAATATTTCTCAAATATGGAAAAAGATAAATAAATTTAATGGTAAAAGTGAAAATAAAAAACAACATATTATAGAAACTGAAACGCGATTGCAAAGTTTAAACAATATGACAGTGGAAAATATTGACCCACTCTTTTCATTAAAACATTTTTCTGAAAACACTAAACCCTTTACTGTTGAGGATTTTGATTGCGGTTTAAGAGATAAAGGATCATCTGCTCCGGGTATGGATGACGTGTCATATGAAATGATTAAATACTTACCACTTCACTTAAAAAAGGCCCTAATATAAATAAATCATTACAACTCCATCTTAAATGGATTGCCAATTCCCAATCAATGGAAAAAATATGACACAGTCCTAATATTGAAACCCAATAACATGGAAAATTATAGGCCAATAATTCTATTACCTCAAAGTATTAGAAATTTTAATTTAGAATCGTTTGGATTTTATTTTGGAAACTAAGCAAATTTTTACTCCATATCAAACTGGTTTCCGCAAAGGCATGGCAGTTAATCATAATCTATCATTAATCACACCGTAGGCCAATCTGGCCTTTGTTTATTTCTAGATATAAAATCAGCCTATGATTGTGTTAATTTATACTAACTATATAATCTCAACCAACTTCAAATTCCTATCCACCTAGACAATTTAATATTTTAAATATTTGAAAGTAGCTATAGAGGTAATGATGACACATTTATGAGGCCTGTCATAACAACGTTAGGTTTTCCACTCGGCTCACCACTATAAGCACCTTGTTCTTTAACATTTATACATTACATTGTACAAGCTTGCCCAGGGTGGGGTTCACCTGATTGGATATGATGAATAATGATGATGATTTGGCAATTATTTGTGAGGGTAAAGATATCTACTACTTGACTAACCAAGTATTACTCAAAATTCATACCTTGTTAATAGACAATGATCTTAAGTTAAGTTTACCCAAATGCGAAGCCGAAGAATTCCATATAAAAATTAAACAAAATAGGTGATATATTGCATGAGCACTTCAACTGGAGGCTTCACATTGAAAATGCCTGTAACAAAGCAAAGAAGAGGATAAATCTTCTTAAAAAAGCGGTTTGTAGACTTTATCAATGCAAAACATGAGGTTCTGGCTACAGAAAAATCCAATTTGTTTGATATTATTCTAAGAGCGTAACGATGAGATTCTGTTGCAAACATTTAAAACATGCTTTTCAAACTTCAAAGAATTATCTATCGTTTATTCCCAGGAATTTGCTCATAGAGGGCACAGAGACAAGCTGATCTTCCAGATAGACATTGTCCACGACACATTGAAAATTTAAGATATTAATCTTTGAAACATTGAACGATAGCCAATTTGCGTCACACCACTGCTTAAGCTTTAACAAGTCTGTCCTAACACTTGGTCCCAACCAGTCAACATCAGAGTCATCCGCGAATATAATAAATTTCCCCGACATTGAAAGGCAAGGAAGATCGTTCACATAAATCGAAAAAATTAGCGGCCTCAAGACCGAGCTCTGAGGTACACCTGCATTAATATTAAGCTCCTCAGAGCTGCAATTATCGAACCTAACTGCCTGGACACGTCCGGATAAATACGAATGAAACCTTCCAAGGCTGTCCCCCTAAATCCACACACCTCCAGCTTCCCCAGAAGTATTCCGCGATCCACACATCGAATGAATTTGATAAATTACAGAACACTGCTGCTGAAACGCTCAAATGTCAACATGTAACTATTGCGTTAAACTCAAAAATAGCTTGCGCCTGACTTTCCTATTTGAAACAGGCCAAGTTTCTTAATTCCTTTTCTATTGAAAAAATAATGTGCACTCTCACCTATTGATTTTTGTCGGTAATTAAGAATGATTGCAAACTTCCGGAAGAGCTTGTAGCTTTATTTATCATGTTTAATGGCTAGAGATAAGGAACTACAACAGATGCTTCTATCAATAATACCCGAGATAATTCCTCAAATACTTGAAGTTGGTGACTGCTCCGCTGTCGCCATTTTATCAAGAATAATAATTGTCCCTCATTTAACATCACCTTATTTTATATTTTAATTATATAAACAATGTGTAGATATAGTATGATTTCAAATAAGGAAACAAATTGAAACTAAATTGAATTTTAAAAATAGATGTTGACGGCTGCTGCCCAAGACTACATAAACAGCCATTAATCTTCAGGATTAGGTATAGTGTGAGATCAAAAACATTTATGTCTTTGTGTGAGATATAGAGATCGCCACCTCTCCTGGTCAAACTTTCATGAACAAACAATTAATTGGAAATAAGTATTGGTAAATAATGTTAGCAAATTTAATAATATATATATCAAAGCTGCACACTACAGCACAACACGTTTTGCGATATTTGATAATTAATTGAAAGTATACCTAGTTAAGAAGCTAAGAATTGTATGGTATTTTAAAGAATACAAAATATGTAAAAACCTAAAAGAAAAATAAACAATTAATAGATTAATAGTAATAGTTGTTTTGTTGTATTTTCTTTCTTTGATGCGTCGATTCACTATAAAATATAACAGTAAAACCAACAGGCAATAGAAAAGTGGCATCACATAAAATAAAGTTCTTAAAGTAAAGCAGTTCTTACGGAATGGTGCATGCGCCGGCAAAACTGTTTGCCAGTCGGACTATTTTTCTCTTAGATTAAAAGGATTTTTCTGCTAGAGTTTTTTTACGTGCACATAGCTTCATACTCCGGGTGAAAATCAGAGATAGTGCGAATTCTCTGTAATATAAGAAATATTTAAAGCGAAGTTGGTTGCTTGAATAATATCCCTAATACGACAAACAAAATCGCCATAGTATGCTTGTGAAACTATATGCAGTGCGAATTCTGAAGAGGTAATAATTCAATTGCAAACAAATCAGTATATGTATACAATGCACTCTATTATCACAGATTATGTTACCTATGGGCAAAAATTTTCTAACAATAGCTATTTTACAATCTAAATTTGTCAGTAAGCAATTAAATTTTAATTAATTAGTATTAATACTATGTGGCAACACTCATAAGCAATATATTGCTGATAATGAAACTCTAATCTAGACGTAGGTACTTAATATCCAAGTTTAAATTGTTATAGTTCGAAATAGTTTAATAGCAATTGCGAACTTGCTCTTGGATTTAATCTCAGCTTAGTTTAGCAGTTCGCTGCTAGTAAGGCAACTCAGCTTAGCTTTCTTTCACATTACCTATAATATAATCAGTAATCAGTGCTGCCAGATCTAAAATGACCAAGGCGGTAGACCGGTATCATAATCAGTGTCAGTGTTGGTTGCCGTTCTGTTACAATTGTAATAGATCTTATTACCCAGTGAAATTGGTGAAATGAGACAGTTTGGTGACACGAGCCGTAGGCGAGTGTCATAAAGTCTCATGGGTGTGAAAAGTATTTTCAGCACGTGTAGCACACTATACTTTTTCTACGACTGCTACATACAGGGTGCCCCACTGGGAGTGTGATAGAATAGGATATTACGCAACAAGGGTTGAAAATAACACTTTTCGCATGAGTGTGAAGTTAGATGGTACGAGCCGTAGGCGAGTGACATAAATCACACGAGTGTGAAAAGTGATTTTCACACGCGTTGCATACTATACTTTTACTACGACTGCAAATAATATTATATAATATTTATTATAATATAATAGTTATATCAAGCATCTTGTCTTTAAATTAAAATGTATAGTTTGCAAAGACCATACAAACACTTCTACAGCAATTTGTGTAAGTAGTTGATGAGTAGGTATTGAGATGCCAGGGCTGAGACAACGCCCTATCCGGGGCGCCCTTTTAGGGTTTCGTCCCTCATTCTATGGTTTCGCCCTTAATTTTTGGAGTTATTCTTTTCATATATTTGGAAAAAGTCCTCATTCACCGGCGCGGCGGCGGTCTCCTCTTATGGCTTTGCCTTCCTTCGGGGGACCCAATTTTTACATATGCGGAAAAGGGAGCATACGGGGGTGAAGCCCTAAATTGGGGCTCCTTGAGGCCCATAGCCCTAAAATGGGGCCCCTAGTACGCGGCCCATTTTTCACAGATTTTAAAATGGGGGCGCTCGGGAGGCGAAGCTTTTAAATGGGACCCTCGGTGTGGGAGCCCCAGGGGGGCGAAACCTTAGAATGGGGCCTATAGGACGGGAGTCCCATTTTGTACAGATTTACGAACTGAGCCTTTGGGGGCGTTGGGCCCCCAACCTTAAAAAGGGCCCCCTGGTATGAAAGTCCCATTTTCTACAGTTATGCAAAAAGGGGCTTCTGGGGGGGTGAAGCCCTAAAATTGGACCCCCTTTTTTTGAGATCTGGGAATGGGACCTCTAAGGGCGAAGCTCTAAAACGGAGACGAAACCCTTTAATCTAAATACCAGAATAAGCGTGTGAAATGTCCAGTTTTTAAGAGCAGTTGTTAGCGTGTTTTTGCCTATTTTCAGGGCAGAAATAATATATTGTGCAACAAGTGCTGAAAATAAGACTTTTCAGACGAATGAGACAGTTTGGTGACACGAGCCGTAGGCGAGTGTCATAAAGTCTCATGAGTACAGTACAGCACATTTTCTCACTCACGTGTGTTGAAACACATTGGCATTTGTCATATGCATGTTTGCTATACCTTATACAAACCCCCGCACGTTCAGCACGATACTGTTGTTATGCGGCGAAACGAATAGTAGGTATTATTATGGCTTTGCATGGCCCTCCGCTCGCTACGGGGGCTCAATCAACAAGAACTAACCAAGTGCTAACCAAGGCTAACCCAAAATTAGAAAAAAATGGTTAATTAATAAAAAAACAATAAACAAAAACTCTGTCACGACCGAGGTGAATCGATCCCGCAGCGCAGGAATAACAGGCAAACACTCTGCCTACTACACCACCGACGCATCGCAGAAGTTGTGCTAGATCGTAGAGACATGCCTGATACTACACCTCGCGCCGTGCTGAATCGTGCGGAGGTTTGTCTACGGTATAGCAAACACGCATATGCCAAATGCCAGCGTGCTTCAACACACGTGAGTGTGAGTGAGAAAATGTGCTGTGCTGTTGTACTGGACAATGGCTTTACGCGACCGGGTCGACCGGGAAAATAAGAGGCATGAGTCGTTTCACACTAGTATATTAAGCAAACTCTACAGAAACACGAACACAGTATTTCTCTGTTACAATTACTCTGGACATTATAATTTTCAATGGAATACAAAAGAGTGCTGCTCACAAATTTTTCACCCTCAAAGTCTAACTAATGACTTTTTTAGTTCGTTTCGTATCTCACTTTTTGTCGTTTGGAATAGAAAAGAGTTCCTACTACCAATCTTTTCAGGTCACCCTCAGTCCTCAAAGTCTAACTAACTACCTTTTTATTTCGTATCTCACTTTTTAGTCGTTCTCCGAAGGAGACCGGAAAAAAGTCGACGTTACATAATATCACATGTCTTGAATAGGCGATCGGTTGCGGAGAAGCGCAACCGTGACATTGTTATTCTCCGACAGTCGGTTATCCTGGATTAGTTTTGTTCTCAAAATTTACATTTTGTCATTAGAAGACGCATCGTGCATCTGCAAAGTGGACAGATTCAGCACATCTGTGTCTCAATCCCATGATACAAAGTTTGTATCATGTCTCAATCCCATCAGAACGTGCCACTCACTAGGCCGTAGCTCCACTAACCGTAGTTAGATACCTTTGCTATATTTTAATGCAACCTTTGGCTGTGTGCTACTCTTTTGCTCCAACTCAAAATAAGAAGCATAAGAAGTGAATTGGGTACTCCGAACGTATCGGAGAATTCTAATACTAATTTGTATTAGATAATAGTTGTAACCAGCATTCTCTATCAACCAATTATAAGTTACAATGAGCAACCCTGGTCGTAACCAGTCTTTGCCATGCGTATCTACGCAAGTTTGTACACCCAACCACTCAGGCAAACAAATACGTATCTCCTTGTTTGACTTAATAAATGAGGGTTCCAGGGGAATAACGATGAAGATCACAAAATCTTGGAACGGAGATATTCACATATTTAACTTTAAAACGTTTTTCTTTAAATACGGAAAAATGTAATCTTTACAAACTTGCGGTAAGAAATGTCGCGTGGTTATATAAGCAAATACGTCAACATAAAAGACAATTTTTTATATCAAAAGTTATAGAAAAATAAACACTTATAAAAATCAAAAGAAAAAGTGGAAAAAAGAGAAACGTCCAGCGTGTTTCAAACAAAGTTATTGACATTATTCCTATATTATCTCTTCAAAATTTCCCTAACTTAACAGAAATATGAAATTTAACAAAAATACTAAAATAATACGAAAAATAGTATTGAAGATAATAACTGTAAATTCAGAATTAAAAGGTCAAGAACCTCAAAAGCGACACCGCATATTTTAACATAAATTATGTATCTACTAAAATATAAACAAACAAAACTATTCTAAAATCGTCGAAAATCGAAAATACTTTAAAAATAAAATAAACGTAACTGTTAGTTACTAAGTATTACGTTATACGTTTACACGGAATTTGTTCCTAATATTTTTGCGCTGCTGTAGATTGGCAAAATCTTTTAAGAACCCGTAAATTTTGATATTTTAAAAACGGTAATAAAATCGAGACGGAAACTCAAATTCATTGCGTTATAAATTTACTTTATTCCTTTTAGCTTGTTTCAGTGTAATCACACTTTGACGTCCTTGCTCCATTATAGGAATCTCAATGGAAAATTAATTTTCAGTGCTCTTACTAGCAAAAGGACATTTAGGCCTTAAATTTGTTTATAAAAAATATGACCAGCTTCTAAACACAGATCTATCCTAGATCTGTATTTCTAAATACATGGTGGTCATAGTCTTCAACCACAAATGGCGACGACTTTTGTCGTAAGATGATCAGTCCAATCTTCTGGAACCTCTGCCAAATGATGTTGATTAATTAGAGCGATATTTCGGTCACACTACTGTTGTTGTTGCACACTTAAAAAAATGTTAGCACAATTTATTAAATTTTGGGTGAATTTTTGTTGGCCGCCCCAGTTAATATTTTTCCATCAAATTGCTAGCACAGCAAGCTTAGACCTAGCATAGGGTAGCACAACTATTTTGAGAGCTAGCACACCCTTACAGTTGAATATATAGGGGATGGGGTGAATTTTTGTTAGCCGCCCCTCAGTTAATATTTTCCGTCAAATTGGTAGCACAGCAAGCTTAGACCTAGCATAGGGTAGCACAACTATTTTATAGGTGATGGGGTGAATTTTTGTTGGCTGCCCCTCAGTTAATATTTTTCCGTCAAACAGCAGCTTAGATCTAGCACCGGCCAGCACAATCATTTTAAGGGGTTTGAGGCTTTTTGGTGCTTCCAGAGATTTAAGTCCCATTAAACACAACTAATACTTAAGTGCTTCTAATAATAACAATAGCAATAACAAAGATGTTTTACTTAGTTACATTGAATTGTTTAGAAATTATTGAAGATGAATTTGCCTTGATAGTTCTTTTAACCTTCTTTCTTGTATTTCGCACACAAATTTTAGGTGGCTGTAGTCGATTTAGTAAATTTGTCTCTTTGTTTATGTTTAACATATTAAATATATTATCTATAGCTGGGCTGGGAGGGGGGCAGGTTAACGGATCTAATAATTTTTGGGTCTCGTTCCAAGAATATAATTTTTCGACCTCGTCCGTCTCCTACCGCGGTAGGTTTCCGCTGAGGTCAGATTCGAATTCGCAGTCGTGGAAAACACCACCACCGAATTTCTGCCAATTATATCCAAGGCCTCTTTTGGTTACTTCAATAGGTGCCGGTAGGTGCCCAAAATATTTTCGGTTTAAATCTCTCTGGTCTGAACTGCTACACCGACGTCATCGATTTCGGCCGAAAAAATACTTTTTTCTGGCACCTTCGGTGTTTTTGACCCCGAAGACCCTCGAGTACCAATTAGGCCAAATCGCAGCTCACGTTCCCTTTAACCAAAATTATTGAGCTAGGTCTAAGCTTGCTGTTTTGATTGAAAAATATTAGCTGAGGGGCGGCCAGCAAAAATGCATTTCATCCCCTATATATTCAACTGAAGGGGTGTGCTAGCTCTTAAAATTGATGGGCTAGGTTGTGCTAGGTGCACTTTTTTTGGCAAAAGAATTCAACAGCATTTTCATTCTAAACTGTTGGTGTGCTAGCTCTAAAAATTGATGTGCTAAGTGCCATTTATTTGTGCGAGCATTTTTGCAAAAGGAATCCAACCAAGGGGGCACTTCCTATTCTGTTTTGAGGCAATGGCTGGGTTCTTTGTTTACATCATGATGAATTCTTATCTTAAAGTATCTCAAGACGAGTTTTATTAATTCATGGCATTGGTAATCGATGCACGATTCTTCAAAAGAGTGATCGCCAAAATAGTCATATAGGCTACTTGGCAACTTCTTTATGGTATTTTTATTATGGGTCCAGTTAACAATACCGCTATAACAATTTATCTTAAAAAATAACAAGAAATTAGGTATTCTATATTAGTTTTCTAATAGAGAAAATGCCGAAAAATGATTTTTCCGTGTATTTATTTTTAACCTGAAACATATTTGTATCGAGCGTATCCCTTGTTACATATATGGGCAAAAATATCCTCCTGAATTAATTTCCATAATAAAGGCAATTGGCAATACACAAACAAACAAAACTAAATGAAACGAAATCACAGATTAGAAAATGTTGACAAACGGACTGCAGAACGTCAGTCACTCCATCCCACCGACCAGTGAGAACGAAGGTCATACCTACGCGAAAACGACCAATAGAAAATGAGCCCGCTCAATTGTTTGCTACGCGTCGATAAATAGTTCCAGACTAGAATATTAATATTATGTAAGAAAATTCATATACCGCATTTTTTTTCGCATGTCAACTTGAAATATGTTCCTCTTATTATTTTAAATAATTCTGCTTAGTAATTTTGACAGCATTATTGTTGAGGATCATCTATTTTGCTGCTGCATGACATATATCAACAACTAAATTTGAAACGGTAATTAATTATCCATAACGTGTTGCAGATAATAAATTTGACAAAGGAACATAGGATTCTATTAACTCACGACCCGTTAAACATGTAATAGCAAACAAGAAATAGATAAAATAGGTACTTTTTCAGAGTACGACTATGAGTTTATTTACTTACGAATGGAATGCAATATTTAGGTTCAAATAGTCTATTTTCGACACATTAAGCACTGCCTAACTATTCTTCGATGCAGAATTCGACGTCCAAATAACACTCAATTAAATTCACAAACATCGATACGACAAAAACGCGATAGTCAAACAGATGACACGAATGAATGGATATTCTGTTTTGATGAACATGGCGTCTAGTTCCTTGTAGACGATTGCCGGCTACGTGACGTGGTCGGCGACCGCGGCAAGAGGGAGTATCCCTGATTTCGTAAACAATGTGAAATGATGAAGTAGGCACATAGGGCCATTTTACATAAAGTTTCTAGCAGAAATTGAGGTATAACACTTCGGATTTCTTTGTGCTTCCATTTTGATTCAAGTTTTGTATTAGAAGTGTTTATAAATATGTCAGTATTATAATCTACACGGTATACTTTAAAGCGAAGAATTTATATTTTGACATGCTCTATTTTCTAATAACTGTGATTTTTCTGTTACGTTAATAAAAAGAAGCTGCCGTTACAGACATACTCTAAGGGGTCATCGGCAACAGTGCCGCAGTATCTGTAAGTAATAGTACTGCTTGGGTACTATTTTATAAGAGGACAGAGAAGAAGGGGAATAATGTTGGCGTCTGAATGAATTTTTTATATGACTTTGATTTAAACCCTTGATATGCTTTGAAGTGTTAATTCGTTGTTTAGTATTTTTTTAAATTCAGTTTTCATACTAATGAAGTATGATCGTTAAGTTTTTAGTTTACCTAATATTTCTAATTTAAATAAAACAATTATATTATATCACAAACATTTATTAAAATAAATTAAACGAATATTCAGTCAAATAACAACAACCAAAAGTGAGATTACCAGGCATAGTGAGCAACTCCTGAGTCAAAGACAACATGGGCAACAGCAGGAGCAGCTGAATATGAAACTCCTAAAAGAGGAGCGTGCGCCGAATATGCGGCAGGAGCAGCATAGGCAGCAGGAGCAGCGTAGGCAGCATGAGTCCCGTAAGAAGCAGGAACTGCATAAGAAGCGGGGGAGGCAAAGGCAGGCGTACTGTAAGCAAGAGCAGGAGCCGATGCAATTCTTAGTCCAGGGTTGGAGATCCTGACATCAGCTTTCCTCAC